>SJYC01079910.1:0-34209 GCA_006408675.1 Madoqua kirkii
CGTACTAGCTGTTTAGATAATGGAAACAATCAGGAAAGAAATCAGATTTCATACAAAAATTAGATAATGCGTGTAAAGAGTGTATGTGTGTGTATATATATACATATATATTTATATATAGCAAATATTCAGTACATGGTATTGGCTGTTACCACCTCAGGAAGGGAGTATATAGGAGATGGTTTCATAAGGCATAGATGAGGGGCAGACTACCTACAGTTCAGTCGTTCAGTTGTGTCTGACTCTTTTCGACTCCATGGAATGCAGCATGTCAGGCCTCCCTGTCCATCACCAGCTCCTGGAGCTTGCTCAAACTCATGTCCATTGAGTCGGTGATGCCATGCAACCATCTCATCTTCGGTCATCCCCTTCTCCTCCTGCCTTCAGTCTTTCCTAGCATCAGGGTCTTTTCCAATGAGTCAGTTCTTCACATCAGGTGGTCAAAGTGTATTGGAGCTTCCGTTTCAGCGTTAGTCCTTCCAATGAATATTCAGGATTGATTTCCTTTAGGATGGACTACCTATGGCAGGTAGCAAATCAGATACCAGGAATTTTGAATCTCGGCCCTTGTAATGTCTTATTCTTATTTGGCCTTTTTGGGAAGTTAAGGAAGGGAATTGCAAGTGTTGGGAGTTCCTCAAATGCATGTTATATTTCCAAATCAAGTCTGTTTAAGCACAGATAGGCAGTTATGGGACTTTGGAGCTGGAAGAGACTCAAGAGATCATCTCTCTCTGGCCAGAGATGTGAAACCCATGTGTAAGTGGTTCTGTGCCTGGCTCACGGTCACAATGCTGCTCATCGGCAGGATCAGAATTACCCTGGGTTTCTGATTTTCTTCCCACTATGCCATTCAGGTTAGGCTCACAGAGAATAAAAGGTATTTCCTGTCTTTTATCTCCTGCATTTCACAGCCATCCATTCTACCATCCATCTCCTGAAGCTCGGCAGCCCCCCACCACACAAAGAAGCCCGCCAGCGTCGGAAGGAGCTTCGGAAGAAGCTGCTGGCGGAGCAGGAGGAGCTGGAGCGACAGATGAAGGAGCTCCAGGTAGCAAATGAGAACAAACAGCAGGAGCTGGAGGCCGTGAGGAAGGTGAGAGTGGACGCTGGGCTGGGGGCGGGCTCCTGTTTCTCTGTAGGAGCCTCTGTGGCCTTGCTGATGAGCTTCAGTTCTGCCAGGACTAGGTGAACGTGGCTGCAGGGAGATTATTTGGTGAACTGCGCTTCTAGGAAGTGTATCTAGACCATTGAGTGAGACACTGTTTTCCCAGCCCTTGAGAGTATGAGGGTCTCAGGACAACAGGGGTACTTCATTGATCAGAAAAGAACGTTTGTAAGAACAGTGAGCACAGTTGAATTTGTTCAGAGAAAGATGAGAAGTTTCTCCTGAGGATGTCAGGGTCACTTTCGGTGAATGGATAGGACCTGTAGCTTTTTTAGGTTTTCCCTCTTAGCTCCCATCTTCACTCATGAGGATCTTGGAAGACGCTTAGTATTAGAATTGTGGATTTTACTTATTGTTTAGAGTCAAAGATACAGTCTGGACGCCACCACTACCCCCCTGCCGCCCCCAACTCCCTCTTCAGATGCCAGTCCCAAGTCCAGGTTACCTGTGCTTCTGAGCAGCTGGCCGTAAGTCGGAGGTTCCCACAACCTCTCTCTTGCGCTGTGCTGTGCTTAGTCACTCAGTCACGTCTGATTCTCTGTGACCCGTGCTCTGTAGCCTGCCAGTCTCCACTGTCTGTGGGGATTCTCCAGGTAAGAATACTGGAGTGGGTTTCCATGCCTGCTTCCAGGGGATCTTCCCAACCCAGGAATCAAACTCAGGTCTCCTGCTTTGCAGGTAGATTCTTTACCAGCTGAGCTACTAGGGAAGGGTTTAGGTTTGATTAATTTGCTAGAACAGCTTACATAACTCGAATAAATGTTTTCCATACTAGTCACTGGTTTCTTATAAAAGACTGTAACTCAGGAATAGATAGATACTCAGGGCAGCATGTGGGGAAAGAGCACGGAGCTTCCATGCCCTCGCTAGGCATATCACTCTCCCCAAATCCTCGTATGTTTACTAACCTGGAATCTTTTTCAACCCTGTGCTTTTGGGTTGTTATGGAAGATTCATTACACAGGCATGATTGATAACATCATTGGACATTGGTGACTGACTTAACCCCCAGCCCCTCTCCCTCAGAGGTCAGACTGAAAGTTCCAACACTCTAATCACATGGTAGGTTTCATTGGCAACCAGCCCCTATCCATGTGTTTTCTTAAAGTCACTTTATTATCACTCTTAACACTTAGAAAATTCCAAGACTTTGGGGAGATCTGTGACCAAATATTATGTATTTCTTACTATAAATCGCATACCATGGTATAGGTTTATGAGTTTTTACAGGTGCCTAGGTTCTTGAAACCATCACAGACAGAATTTAGAACAATGCCAGTGCCCCAGAGAATTCCCTCATGCTGCCCCTTGAGGGTAAGACTCTCTCCTTACCCCTGGCCTCTGGAAACCACTGATCTGTTTTCTATTCCTATATTCTTATCTTTCCAAATTATCATATAAACAGAATCACAGAGTATGTATGTTTTCAGCATGTGGGTTTTTTCATTTAGCATCATGTATTTGAGATTCATCCATCTGGGACCCTTTTAAACTCGTCGACTTTTGACTCAGCCTCTAGGAGCATGTAGGTCGCTGTTCTGTCCTACGTGAATGCGCACCCAGAGTTGGTCAGACCTCAGCTGACCTTGACCACCTTGCCACATCCTAGTTCTACCGAATCATTAAAGCAGCTGATCTGGGGTTTGATGGGTAAATATTGGAAAGCAGTTATTATGGATCCTTTAATAATTGTTAAACTTCTTTTCTTGTCAAAAAAGAAAATTCTCCAGTTTTTCATTGAAGCATTTTTAGAAAAATACTACTTAAATGAATCACCTGGAATGAGATTACATTTTGTGAGACTTGATACAAGGGCTCATTTAATTCAGAAGGAGGAATAAGTTGTGGTAGGTTGTTTTTTTGTGTGTGTTTTCTTTTTGGCTGCACTGTGCAGCTTGTGGGATTTTAGTTCCTTGACCAAGGATTGAACCTGGGCCCTTGGCAGTGAGAGTGTGGGGTCCTAACCATTGGACTGCCAGGAAATTCCATGGTATTTTTCTTTAATAAATTAACAGATTCCTTTAAAGTGTTACTCAAGTAATTTTATTAAAAGACTTAATTTTTTTAGAGATGTTTTAGGTTCACAGTGAAACTAAGAGGAAGGTGCACAGGTTTCGTACATACCTCCAGTGTCAATATATGCATATCCTCCCCCAGAATCAACATCCCCAACCATAGTGGCACATTTATTTCAATTGATGAGTCTACATTGACACTCCTGTCACCCAAAGTCCATAGTTTTATCTTAGGGTCCACTCTCGGTGTATGTTCTGTGGGTTCAGACAAATGTATAACAACATGTATCTACATTATAATACCATTCAGAGTATTTTTTCACTTACATTGCCTTAAAAATCCTTTGTGTTCCACCTACTTATCCCCCACCCCAGCACAAAATTTTTATTTCTACTTTTGTTTCTTTTAAAAATATAATCATTTGTATAAGTAATAAATCATATGGTTCAAAATTTTTAAAATATAAAAAGGGATTCAGTAAAAAAATTTCCTCATACCGTCTCTTCCCTCTGCTTGGTTCCTATGCCTTGCCTAAGACAACTTATTTTCATTTCTTATGTATCTTTCTAGATTCATGTATATTCTAGAGAATATGAATATACTTATTTGCCCATTTTAAAACACAAAAACATACTTATGATTCTGCATCTAGTTTATATATATATATATATATTTTTTTTCTGTGTCAGTGTAGTATAAAGAGCTTTCTCATCTTTCTGATAGCTATATTATTTGACTATATTATTACTTATTTAACCAGTTCTTCCTGTAGATGAACTTTTGGGTAGTTTAAGTCTTTTGTTTTAATAAGCAGTGCTGCACGGACTATATCATTTTATAAGTGTTCATACATGTCTAAAGGGCTTCCCTGGTGGCTCAGACAGTAAAAAACCCGCTTGCTATGCAGGAGACCTGGCTTCAATCTTTGGGTCAGAAAGATCTCCTGGAGAAAGGACTAGCTACCCACTCCAGTATTGCCTGGAGAATTCCATGGACAGAGGAGCCTGGCGAGCTATAGTCCATGGGTTTGCTAAGAGTCAGACATGACTGAGTGACTAACGCTCACTTATACATGTCTGATATATCTGTGGAATGAATTCTTAGAGGTGGGATTGCTGGATCAGAGTGTATATACATCCATAATCAGACATACAGGCAGAAGCAACGGCCACCATGTCAAATACTGCTGTTCACTGTGTCAGACAAAGAAGTGCTCTAGAATCTGCCAGTTAGCTACTCCAGCCCAGAAATTTCACACTTCACTTCTGTTTATTCACGGTATTTTGGTCAGAACTAGTCACGTGTTTCTGAAGTTGGTTGCCAGTATTACTGGTGTTTCCTTGTGTAAGATGAGTCGTTTTTCTCTTGTCACTTTCATCATTTTCTGTCTTTTGGTTTTCCACAGTTTTACTATGATAAATACATGTGCATGGTATGATGTGTGTGTTATACATGTGCATGGTATAGTGTGTGTGTTATACATGTGCATGGTGTGATGTGTGTGTTATACGTGTGCATGGTATGGTGTGTGTGTTATATGTGCGCATGGTATGGTGTGTGTGTTATACGTGTGCATGGTATGATGTATGTGTTAAACTCTTAGTATTTATCTTACTTTCTTGGATGGGTGTATTAATGTTTTCCATCAAATTGGGAAAGTTTTCAGTCATTATTTCTTCCAATATTTTTCTACTCCTTTCTCTTTTTTCCTCTCCTTCAGATATTCCCATTTTGTGACTATTGGTGTATTTAACGCTGTCTCACATTTCTTTGAGGCCATTTTCTATTCTGTTCTTCAAATTGGATAATTTCTATCAGTCTGTCTTTGACAGATTATTCTTGTATGGGTGAGACCTTCCAGTGAATTTTTTTGTTCGGTTATTGTAGTTTTCAACTGCAGGATTTCCGTTTGATTCTTTTTATAATTTCTGTGTCTTTATTGATGTTGTCTGTTTGAGGGGCTATCATCATATCATCTATAATTTCCTTAAATAAGGTTTCCTTAGCTCTTTGAATATATAGTAACTTCTTTGAAGTCTTTGCTAAATCCAGAGTCTGGGCTCCTTTAGAGGTAGTTGCTATTACTTGCTTTTTTCCAGTGTATCAGTCACACTCTTTCTTGACATATCTCATAATTTTTTGTTGAAAACTGGATGTTTTAGATGATATTTGTAAGCAATTCTCGATGTGGCTTCTGCCCTTATCCCAAGGACTTCCTGTTGTGCTCATTTATTTGCATAGTGCCTTGGCCAGACAATTACAGTGAAGTCCATTTTCCTCATGATATGCAGCCCCTGACCGTCTGTCCTCTGTCAAGGCACAACCTTGGGTATGGGTACAGTCCTGGAGTAACTAGGGTATCAACAGAACTTTTTTTTTCTGTATTATTAAAAAAATAATAATTTGTAAAGGTTACGCTGCATTTATAGTTAGTACAAAATACTGGCTCTCTAGTTAGTGCAAAATACTGGCTCTCTTCGCCATGCTGTATGATGCATCCTGGGCCTGTCTTTACCCAGTGGTTTGTGTCTCCCACTCCTCACTCCTGTGTCTAGCCCCTCCTCTTCTCTCCTCACTGGTAACCACTAGTTTATTCTCTGTATTTGTGAGTCTGCTTCTTTTTTGTTATATCCACTAGTTTGTTGTATGTTTTTGATTCCACCTGTAAGTGATATCATACAGTAGTTGTCTTTTTCTGTCTGACTGACTTTACTTGCATAACACCCTCCAAGTCCATACATGTTGCTGCAAATGGCAACGTTTTGTTATTTTTTATGGCTTAGTAGTATTCCGTTGTATATTTGTATCATCATCTTTATTCATTCATCTGTTGATAAGGCACTTAGATTGCTTCCCTGTCTTGACAGTAATAAATAATGGGATGCGTATATCTCCAAATCAGTGTTTTTGTCTTGAAGCTCCTACCTTGTCACCCAGGAGTGGAATTGCTGGGTCATGTGTTCGTTTAGTTTTTAGTTTTTTTGAGAATACTCCATGTTTTCCACAGTGGCTGCGCCAATTTACATTCCCACCAACAGTATACAGGGTATGGCTTTTTTCCCCCTAAATTATTTATTTATTTACTTATTATTTTTGGCTGCACTGGGTCTTTGTTGCTGTGTAAGACGCTTACTCCTTGGAAGAAAAGTTATGACCAACCTAGATAGCATATTCAAAAGCAGAGACATTACTTTGCTGACTAAGATCCGTCTAGTCAAGGGTATGGTTTTTCCTGTGGTCATGTATGGATGTGAGAGTTGGACTGTGAAGAAGGCTGAGCGCTGAAGAATTGATGCTTTTGAACTGTGGTGTTGGAGAAGACTCTTGAGAGTCCCTTGGACTGCAAGTAGATCCAACCAGTCCATCCTAAAGGAGATCAACCCTGGGATTTCTTTGGAAGGAATGATGCTGAAGCTGAAACTCCAGTACTTTGGCCACTTCATGTGAAGAGTTGACTCATTGGAAAAGACTCTGATGCTGGGAGGGCTTGGGGGCAGGAGGAGAAGGGAACAACAGAGGATGAGATGGCTGGATGGCATCACTGACTCGATGGACGTGAGTCTGAGTGAACTCCAGGAGTTGGTGATGGACAGGTAGGCCTGGCGTGCTATGATTCATGGGGTCGCAAAGAGTTGGACACGACTGAGCAACTGAACTGAACTGAACTGATGTAGTTGTGATTTGTGGGCTTCTCATTGTGGTGGCCTCTCTTGTTGCGGAACACGGGCTCTAGCACAAAGGTTCAGTGGTTGTGACACACGGCTTAGTTGCCCTGCAGCATGTGGGATCTTTCTGGAACAGGGATCGAACCTATGTCTTCTGCATTGGCAGGTGAATTCCTAACCATTGGACCACCAGGGAAGTCCTGTTTGTTTTTTTTAAATATTAAGTTGTATGAGCTGTTTATGTATGTTGGATATTAGTCCCCTTATTGGTCATATTATTTGCAAATATTTTCTCCCATTCAGTAGGTTGTCTTTCATTTTCTTGATGGTTTCCTTTGCTGTGCGTAAGCTTTAAAGTTTAATTAGGTCCTATTTGTTTTTGCTTGTATTTCTTTTCCTTTAGAAGACAGATTAAAAATATATTGCTGTAATGTATGTCAAAGAATGTTGTGCATGTGTTTTCCTGTAGGAGTTTTGTAGTATCTGGTCTCACATTTAGGTCTTTAATCCGTTTTGAGTTCATTTTTGTATGTGACAGCATACAAAATAAAATTCCGCCTCTGCCTCTGATCTCTCTGTTAAGTTGGCTGCCTCAGTTGGCGTCACGTTCTCAGGTGTTCATCTCACAGGTTTCTCTGTTGTTTTCAACAATGCCCTGGGGCCTAACTTGCCCCACAGTCTGATATTTAAATTCTGGCCCACGTTTGATCTTTGAGGCCTGACCTTGAAACTTGTTCCTTATACGTGGGGGCTCTTTGCTGTCTTCCCCTGTGTCCCCTGTCAGACTTCTAGCTGGCCTGTGATTTAGTTTGTTGATCTTGTTGACTGAAAAAAAACACACAACCTAAAGGTTGAGAGTTATGTTTTATCTGTTGCCTTTACTGAGGACTCTGGCCTGGAAGAAAGCTGCCCAGCTCTGAGGAGCTGTTTCAAAGAGATAACGCGGGGAGCCAGGATTTATAGGAGTTTTTGTTGGAAACAAAAACGTGTTGTTAGTGCTTATCACAAAAACCAGATATTTCAAGTTAATGATTTAGTGCTTTTCTGTATGTAGGAAGATACGGATCTTCGCTCATTAGCATGCTTTTGTGGGTATGCATTTTAACTCTCGAGGGCCAGCATCCTGTTTCCCTCACCCTGAATTTCCCTCATGGGTCATTGTTGGGATGGCTGCAGTGGCTGATGGCTTGATGACTTCATCCTTTGTTTATTGCAATGGCAGACAACTTTTGTTTTTTGTCTGCATCCTCCTGTGGGATACCGTATCCTTGGACTGGAAACTGAGAGGGAGCCTTGTGGCCTGGGTCCCGTGGCCATGGCTAGAGCCTCCTACTGCCAAGCCAAGGGCAGGGTGGAGACGAGGCCGTGCTGTGGTTCAAATGCCATAGACTTTCACAGTTCTTGCTGAGATTTAGTTGATTTTCTTGGATAAATGTTTTCTGTTTGCTGTATGCTCTTAGGATAATTCCCAGAGACTTTAAATGATTGCTTTCAGTTTTTCCCCTGTTTCACTAGAGAACCACCCTTTGGGAAGTTGGGCTTCCCTAGTGACTCAGACAGTAAAGTGTCTCCCAGTGCAGGAGCCCCAGGTTCCATCCTGGATTGGGAAGATCCCCTGGAGACGGGAATGTCTACCCACTCCAGTTTATGGTTGCTTGGAGAGTTCCATGAACACAGGAGCCTACAGTTCATGGGGCTGCAAAGAGCCGGACACGACTGAGCGACTAACATAACAACAGCAGAGTTTTAAGGGACAGTGTTAAGATGACAGAAGTGCAGAGAGTAGGAAATAGATTTGAACTTCACAGGTGCATTTGCAAGTGAATTTAATGACAACACTGAAATGTTCTTTGCAAAATGTCACAGCTTACTAGGTGTCACCCGTTTACCCAGTTTGTTTTGTATGTTGGCTGGGAAAATTGTTGGAATGGAATTGCAGTGGATCTACAAGGTTTATTCCGTCTTTATTGAACACTGAGAATGACTGGCCTTCCCTATAATGTTTAAATGTGACCCTTTCTCTCCAAATGCACTTCCACTGTAACGCTCCCTGCTTCTCTATGAATGGTTTTTGGGTAGAAACTGGAAGAAGCAGCATCTCGGGCAGCTGAAGAGGAAAAGAAGCGCCTTCAGACTCAAGTGGAGCTCCAGGCCAGGTTCAGCACGGAGCTGGAGCGGGAGAAGCTTGTAAGTGCCGCGCTCCCCGGGGTGCTGCTGCTCTGACGTGAAGAGCCCGCCCCCGGTCCCGTCCTGCTCAGCAGAAGGACAGAGGCCAGCCCGTGTGGGTGGAGGGGCAGGAGCCGGCCTGGCTTGGTGGAGGGGGAAGACCTCGGAGGCTAGAGTGAGATCATCTTGCCAGCTGTCTCTGCCGCTGACTCATGGTGGGCTGGCTGTTGGGGAGGTTTTGTGCTTGTTATTAACTCATTATCAGTTTATTGAGCCCTCTCTGTGTGCCAGGTATCATGCCGAGGATGTAAAAGTAAATCTTGGTCTCAAGACCTCCAATAGAAATTTATGGAATGGGGTGATAAGTGCTGCGGGGAGGGGGACTCTGTGTCCTGGCTTGCCTGGGACAGTCCCTGCCATCCTGGTATAATTATTGCTAGCATCCCTTTCATCCTTCAGAGTTTTGGCTTGGAAAATAAATAACTATGGAAAAAAAGTAAGCACAGTTCCATGATATTCCCCCTCTATAATGAGCAAGAGTGAGGGTTCTGAAGTCATGAGAGTATGTGGATGCTGGTCTGTCACTCTTGGCAGCTCTGACTCATCTTAGGGGTTCTCATCCCCACGGTCCAGTTGCTTCAGGCAGTGAGCTGGTTAACTGGAACACAGGTCTCCTCATATTGGGTTACAGTGTGTAAGAGAGGGCTGGGCCCAGGGCCTACTAAATAGGTGCTGTGACATTTCCTTCAGCACCTTTCTGTTGCTTAGACTTGAAGTGAATGTGTGTGTGTTGTGAAAGGAAGGCACCTGAGATCTGAGGGGTGCTGCACCACAGCTAGATCTGGGTTCGTGTCCTCTGCTCTTGCTTATGAGTATTAGTTTCTCTTCTTCAAATTAGGGGGATTTTACATGGTCTCTCATGACCCCTATGAGGATGAAGTAAGCTAATACAAGTGAAAATACAAACTGCAGAAACATATGTCACTATGTTTGATGCTACATTTATGATGTCCTTGTCTTAATTTTTAAGGCAGAGATTCAAGGCTCTTTAATCCAGAATGGAGAAACCATAAATGAGTTAGAATGCTAATTAGATGCTTGAGGGTCCCCCAGGTCTGGAGGTGCCCTAGGGAGAGAGAAAGTAGAGGGTGCTGGGCAGCCAGGTAGGTGCAGGAGACCATGTTTCCTTTCCCCCTTATTTTAACTCTTTGGGAAAGGTTCATTCCTTTTAGATGAATGTGGCTTTAAGATAGAAGAGAATTTAAAGAGGAATTATACTGGGAAGTATTTTTTTCTTGAGTTTGAAATGCAGGAAAGGCAGTGTAAAAGGGATGAGAAATATACCAGGGCAGCAGAACAGCGTCTGGGTGTAGTTTGTGTGCCTGGACTCTTAAACTGTGGTCTTGGGGATGGGCGTGGTACTCTTGCTTCCTCCATCATCAAGGAGTGAAGTACAGGGCCCTGCCCACCCTAAAGGGCTGTGGCTGTGGCCCCGCTCAGGGTGGTGGTGGGGCAAGAGGCTTTCCCGAGGGCGAAGTCAGCCTGGTTTAAACATGACTTTATACCCTCAGATCAGGCAGCAGATGGAAGAACAGGTTGCCCAGAAATCCTCTGAACTGGAACAGTATTTGCAGCGGGTCCGGGAGCTGGAAGACATGTACCTAAAGCTGCAGGAGGCTCTCGAGGATGAGAGACAGGCCCGGCAAGATGAAGAGACGGTGCGGAAGCTGCAGGCCAGGTGCGGATCGACTCATCCTCTGTGCTTTTTGCGCCCTGCCTGGGCTCATACACTTTAGGAAGCACTGACTCTGCTGGAGGGGGAAGAGTCTCTGCCAGATGGGAGGGACCCTGGAGGCTTGGCTGGCTGGGCTCTTTATTCCCAGTCTCCCCTGGGAAACCCTTGCTTCTGTGGCTAATGACAGGCCATGTATCTGTTTCAGAGTAGTCAGATGGATGTGTTTGGTGTGGTTCCCTTAGTCAGATTCTAGAATGTCTGTGGAGCCAGCATCAGCCCTGATGAGAATCTGGTCTCTTCCACATGTTCCAGACCTGAGAAGGCCCTCTTGTGGAGGCAGGGGCCTATTAGGCCAGAGCGGCAGCCACTTTGGGGGACAGTGAAGAACTGAGCAGTTTCCATTTGGTCTTTCAGGATTGGTGACATTCCTTACATAAAACAGATTTTTTTTTTCCCTTAGACCTTTTAAAGTCAGGTAGTTGTGATCTCAGATGAGAACTCTGACTTTTGACTTTGGTAGCAGTAGGAGGAACGAAGTAGAATGAAGACCCAACGAGCCAGTGTCAGCTGCCCTCTCCCAGTTTCTGACTTGCTTCCCCATTAGCTCTCTGAGATGTCACGTTGGGGGCTGCAGCCCTAGCCCCTGCTTCCCCGTAGCCGCAGTTCTTAGTGCGGGCACACCTCACGCCACTGTAGGAGCGGGTGTGGGATGAGCTGGGATAGATTTTCCATGGCTGCATTTACACATGGTGCTGCAAGAGATGTTTGTTTAATCATCAGGTAGGAAGAGAGAAAGAAAGGCTTCTTTGTTACGTACATTGCCAAAAATGACTTTAAAAACAAATTAGGTGTTGAAATGTTTGATTCTGTTAAGGAACAATTATCTTCTAATAGCAGATTGAACGCTTTGCACCTTGCTTGGCATATACGGGTCCCACAAGTGTGTGTTCATCATGGTATTAGCCAGGCTCTAGGGACCTTCGCCCACTTGCCATTGATTACGTACGTTGCCAAAAATGACTTTAAAAACAAATTAGGTGTTGAAATGTTTGATTCTGTTAAGGAAAAATTATCTTCTAATAGCAGATTGAACGCTTTGCACCTTGCTTGGCATATACGGGTCCCACAAGTGTGTGTTCATCATGGTATTAGCCAGGCTCTAGGGACCTTCGCCCACTTGCCATTGGGCAGTGGCAATGGCACTGTACGATTGTGACGTTAACACACCATCCACTGCATGGGAAGGTTTGGTCCTGTGTGACTTCCAAAGAGAGACATTCTGAGGGATGTTAGATATTTTTGACCCTCATCATTTGTGATGTGTTGAGTTTATAGATTGCTCTTGTGTAGAGAATTCACAGATGAGATATGCCATATATATTTACTTCTCTGAAGCTGTGAGGGAGATTAAACGACACGGCAGAGATCAGATCATAAAGGGAACTAGGTAACTCTAGAAATTTATTAAAGTATTAGTTATTTCATGTTTGTAGAATGATGTTTTGAATAAGACAGTTTTGGATAATTAACAGCAGTAATTTTTAATCAATAATAATCAGAATCACTTATATAAAGCTTTGAAAAATGCACATGTAGGGACTGTTCCAGATTTACCATATCAAAATATTTGTAGATAGGAGCCCAGGCATGAGTATTTTATTTAAAAAGTTCTGGCTAGGGAATTCCCTGGGCTTCCGTGGTGGCTCAGTGGTAAAGAATCTGCCTGCCAAAGCAAGAGATTCAGATTTGATCCCTGGTCCAGGAAGAGGAGAAAGAAATGGCAGTGTGCTCCCTGTTCTTGCCTGGAAAACCCTATGGACAGAGGAGCCGGGCAGGCTATAGTCCCTGGGGTCACAAAGAGTCAGACACGACTTAGTGACTGAAGGACAAGGGAATTTCCTGTGACCCAGTGGTTAGGACTCTGCGCTTCCACTGCAGGGGGCACAAGTTTGGTCCTTGGTCAGGGAGCTAAGACCTTGCGTGTGTCATGGCATGGCCAAAAAGGAAAAGCTCTGCCTAATTATTTTGTACACTCTAATCTCACTAAATGGAAAAATGGTTTCAACTTGGTAAATGCAAGTAGAACTACCACGTACAGCTCAGTACCAATAAGCTGAAATTACTACACAAAAACTAACTACTTTTTCTTGGTGTTTAAAGGCCATTTTAGGCATTTTACTATTCTGTTTAACTTCGATTTTGGAACTTGAAATGGACAGACTAGCGCCCTCTAGTGGTCATTTTTTAAAGTGTGGTGAGTCCATATCTTTCCCAAAGTCACGAGAGGCTGGGCCTGATTCAGAGGGACATTCTGTCGGACTGACAAAGGGGGCTCTCTCCTTGCTCCCACTCCTCAGGGTACCTTTTGTGGGTAAAAGGTCAAAGGAAATCATCATGGAATTGGGATAGAAACATTTAAGTCTAGCACGAATGAACTGAAAAGCTGAAAAAAACTTCCATTTTAATGGAAAAACAAAAAATCTGAAACAAGACGACCCGGATGGCTCAAGTCAGAGTTCTTGTATTTAAACGATTCGCTGTTAAAAAGTATCTCTGGGGAAACTTAAGACACTGACAGAGGGGGCACCCTCCACTGGAAGAACAGTGAGATGCCAGATGTTCCAAGAGTGACTTGCTGTTGCTTAGAGCTGGGACAGAGGTTAACTACGAAGCGCTCTGTATACACCCTACAGCTGAGATTCTGTTTCAGGACTGAGCTCACAGGCACTTCAGTGAACTGCAGCATAGTCTTCTCTGAGGGTGTAGAGAGAGGGCTTTGTAGTTAACCTCTGTCCCAGCTCTAAGCAATAGCAAGTCACTCTTGGAACATCTGGCATCTCACTGTTCTTCCCGTGGATGGTCCCTCCAGTATCTGTGTCTTAAGTTTCCCCAGAGATACTTTTAATCGCAAATTGTTTAAATACAAGAACTTTGACTTGAACCATCTAGGTCTTCTTGTTTTGGGCTTTTTGTTTTTCCATTAAAATTGAAGTGGTGGTGGTGTTTTTTAATGTGTAATCCTTAAGGTTATCTAGCCTCTTCTGAGTAGAACTCAGAAGGAAACTGTTCATTTACCATTTGGACAACTCAGTTACTGGAAACTTCTTGAGAATGAGCCATAGTCTGTCCCATTATGACTTTCACCCACTAAATCTTTATGTTTGTAAGGCCTGGGAGCACAGTCTGGTCAGATCTATGTCCCCAGCAACAGGTGCATTGTCTGACACATGGTAAGTACCCATGGAATCTTTTTTGAATGGGTGATCCAAGTTCTATCCCTGGGGCTGTATGGAACAACAGTCTACACGATAATAGATAGCCCCGGACTGAGGATCTGGGTTTGATTCCCAGCCATTGTACTGTCTAGCTGTGTAATTTTTAGAAAAGTTACTTCACTACTTTCAGCCTTCAGTTCCTTATCTGTAATAAGCTCATAGGGTTGTTGTGAAGGCCGAAGAGGGTGGTGCTTGCAAAGAGTTTAATATCTGGATTTGGTAGTCATCGGAGTTTGTTGGTTTCTGTTCCTTTATATCTCATTTGCAGATGGAGAAGAAATGTAATGTATAGAATGTCAAAATAAGCATTCAAAAAAGATGTTGACAGGCTGGAACGCTAGTTTTAGAGCAAGAAGATAATTTAAAGTATCAACAGAACAAGTACAGGATCCAGGAGAGTTGGCTTAAAAGCAATTCATTTGAAAAGGTTCAAGGTTTTACTTCTCTGGTATAATTGATTGCCAGAAACCTCATATACTCTCAGGCAGTCTTCATGAGCGTTCAGAGCAAATGAGCTAATAGTCCCATCGTAACAATATGAGCTGGCATTTATTCAATACTTACGATGCGGTAGGCACTGTTCTAAGAACCCTACCTGCATTATCACATTTAATGGGTCAGCAAGCCTTTGATGGTGGGAGTAGTTCCTAGTGGGGCTTCCCAGGTGGCACTGGTGGTATAGAATCTGCCTGCCAGTGCAAGAGATGCAAGAGATTTGAGTTCAATTCCTGGGTTGGGAAGATCCCCTGGAGTAGGAAATGGCAACCTACTCCAGTATTCTTCTCTGGAAAAACCCATGTACAGGGGAGACTGGCAGGCTGCAGTCCATGGGGTTGCAAAGAGTCAGACACAACTGAGTACACACACACACACACACACACACACACACACGTAGTTCCTATTCCTTTTTGCATAAATGAAGAAATTGAGGTACAGAGAGGTTCGTCTTTAGTCAGGAGTCCTGTTTGCAAACCAAAAAAACCAACTTGGGTTAGCTAGAGCAATCAAAGTGTTTTTTGAAAGGTTCTTGAGAAATTCACCAATTCCTCAGAAAGGCAGGTGGCCAGGCCCTGAACACAGGCAGGAACCAAGGGAGGCTGGGCAGACCACACAAGGCCAGGGGACGAGCCCAGTGAGGGTGCCGCTGATGCAGACTCTGGGTTTGTCAGTCAGTTGTCCCCGTTGCTTCTGCCATCACTCAACACTACATGTTGCTACCACCAGCGAGATAAACTCTCCACTGTCTCTGCTCTTGGAGTCAGTGGTTTCACAAAGTTCTAGGAGTGGCGCTGCTTAGCCAAGCCCAGCTTCCACTGCACCCCAGCTTCCCGGGGCAGTAGGGCAGGGCTGTGGCTTCTGTGTTGGGAGACGGACCCTGTTTTTCATCAAGACATCCCTGGACACGTGAAGGGGATTCAGTGCTGGGCAGCCTCACCTTCTGCAGTGTCCCTTGCCCTCCAGACTTTGACCACCAGGATGAAGAAACAGATCTTCCGGTCTCATTCACTGGCATATCTCCCATGTCTAGGAAAGCGCATGGATGGTGTATAGCATACACACTCTGGTCAGCCCCTGGCGGCAGGGTAGTGTTCACTGCGATGTCACATCCGAGAAACGACTCAGAGGGAGCACATGGGCCCTTTGTGGAACCCAGGGGAGGAGATGGGACAGCGCATCCTAGTTGAGAAAGAACTTGTAAGGATCAAGGCTGCCCAGAAATAAACTGGCCCGGGTTGTGAAGCAGTGGCCCACCACACACGGTTGGAGACCACCCTGGAGGATGTCACTGAGGGAATTCTTGCAGTGGTGCAGGATTGGGGTGGTCAGATGGTGGCTGTAGAGTCTGCCACTTTATTTCTGCTGCTGTTGGCTTGAGACATGCAGATGCTCTTAGGCAGCAGTAACTGGCCTGCTGTGAGGTTTGTTATCGTAATGCTGACGATCAAGCCAGTAGACGTGCGACCTGTCCTGGGCTGGCGTCTAACCACATTGTCTACATTTGGGGTACAAGTTAGTTTATTTGTTAAAATACCTGCTTAACCTGGGATATCCTCCGATAGGTAGCCTGTCATTAAAAGATAACATTTTGAAGTCACGCAGGCCTGGGTTGAAATCCATGGCTTACCTGTGCGTCATACTTTGGAACCCTTTGACTTCATCTGCAGGGACAATAACACCTTGCAGAATTCTGGGGGGATCACAGGAACGAAGGTAAAGAGCCTGGCGTTAGCGCTCGGTCAGTAGATGGTGTCTGCTTCCTCTGCCTTTTGTCAGCTCCTCCTCCTTTGCCTTTGTTGGTGTGTCAGCTTTTCCCTTGGTAATAGGTTTCTGCTAGATAAAAAAGTGTTTTAATGTTGTAGCAACCAGGCAGATTTCAAAACTCAGCCCTGCCACCTGCCTGTCAGGTGAATGACCTGGGCCAGGTCACTTACCCTTTGTGCCTCACTTTCTTTATCTCTGAACTGAATAATAATAGTACGTAAGCCTATTGTGAGGATCAGTTGAAAAAATGCACTTCTTTCTTGGCCCATTAAGCCTTCAGTACATGTTATTTTTAACCTTTTTTTTTTCATAAAAGGGTGAAACAGAGCTTGGAGCAGACCCATGGGTCACCTTACCCACAAATCTGGGCCTCTCTGGCTCCTAGTTTCCTTCTTGTGAGAAGAGAGGTGGTTAGATGACCTCCAGGCTCCTCTGAGGCTCTGCTGTGCTTTGTCATCTTCTGGGTCGGGTGCGGTCACCCTGAGCTCTCTGTATTGCAGGCTGCTGGAGGAAGAGTCGTCCAAGAGGGCCGAGCTGGAGAAGTGGCATCTGGAGCAGCAGCAGGCCATTCAGACCACAGAAGCGGAGAAGCAGGAGCTGGAGAACCAGCGTGTCATCAAAGAGCAGGCCCTCCAGGAAGCCTTGGAGCAGCTGCAGCAGCTCGAGCTGGAGCGGAAACAGGCACTTGAGCAGTACGAGGTCATTACGCCCATCCCTGCAAATACATGCATTTAAATTCTTAAACATTTAAAAACAAGAGAATATTTGCTCTGCCATGAAAAGCTGTGTGAGAATGTTGCTTAGCTGTAAGTAAGGGTTTTTCACAGGTGGTGAAGTATAACAGTTGGAATTCAGTCAGGACACTGAAACCACACAGTAATTTGAACAAGGAAGGTTTAATATAATTAGCTGTTAACTACAACAGGGGATTATCTACTGGGCAGCCAAAAAAGTCTAAGGATACAGGAAGAGCAGACACAGGAAGCAGCCCCTGCCCCGCCCCGGCTGCGACAGAGCACGCAGGGAAGGAGCACACGCCCTTTGCTCTGTAAGCCCAGTGCTGGGATCCGGTCCTCCTCGGAGAAGGCATGGCCTTGGCCCCTGGACGGCAGGAAAGCCCAACGAGGCATTGTGACGGGGAAGCTTCCCTCTGGGGCACTGGTGGCAGCTGCCCACAGGGGAAGTGCCACTGAAACCCACTGGAGTGGACAAGAGCTGCTGAGATGACACAGTGGAGCCTGGAGGCAAAGCCCCCACCTCTTCCAGTGTCCTGCCAGCTCCTCCACTGACGAGGCTGAAGTGGGGCCCGCTGCCGAGGGTCACAGGCAGGACAGTGAAGGGTGGATTTGCAGTCGAGAGTCAGTAAGGCGTCACTGGCACAGGAGTATCTTATACATCATCTGTAATTAGTGTGAATTAGGTCCTTGGGGGACCTAGGGCAGGTTATTTAACTGCTCCGAATCCTAGTCTCCGCCTGTGTACCATGGGGGTAATAATAGCCCGTGTTTCTGTGGCTGGAATGACTTAATGAGATAATCCGCACGCATGGAGCAAGTGCCCAATCATTGTTATTTGGCTCTTAAACCACCTGTGTGTTTGCAGAGTCTAAAGTCTGCTCTTGTTCCAGGGAGTTAAACAGAAGCTGGAGATGGCAACTAAGACGACCAAGAGCTGGAAGGACAGAGTGGCCCACCATGAAGGGTTAATTCGATTGATAGAGCCAGGTAACACGGTCTCTGACGTCATCAGATATTTAGTCAATTTTTCTGTTCTATTTGTGTATTTGAATTGTGCTAAAAAAAAAAAACTTTCTTAGCCCAAATATACAGGAACTCAGCTCTTTGCAATAAATTTTTCTTGAATTTCTTTTGCCTTCTGATAGATGAGAAGGCCTGTTTAATTCCCTTTGTATACATCTTCTGATGGTTTTGCCTCCTATGACCTTTATGGATACTCCTCAGAGAAGAAAATAAAGTAGAAAAATGTACTCTCTTGTCTATAGAAAAATGATGATGTTAACTGAAGAATATAAGACCTTGTATGTTTGATGCACGTTTGTCTCTTAGGTTCAAAAAACGCTCACCTGATCACTAACTGGGGCCCGGCAGCTTTCACCCAGGCAGAACTCGAGGAACGAGAGAAGAGCTGGAAAGAAAAGAAGACCACAGAGTGAGCCATAGTTATGTCAGCGTGTAGGTTGCAAGCGTAGCTGCAAAACTTTATGCTAAAGACAGAAGGACCTGGCTTTTCTGCTTCTAACTTCCAGCACCTCCTATGGGGTCAGTATACTAAAGAAGCCTTCTTATTTATCTGCCAATAAGGAAGGGCTTAACTGAAAAGAAAAAAAAAAGTCAACTCTTTATTTACTCTTTCTTTGAAAACCTCAGCTTCTGAAAATTCCCTTCAGCTCCCTCAGATTCTTTTCGGAGGAGGCGGTGCACAGACAGCCCAGTGGCGTGTGACCAGGAGCCGGGAGGCGCTCAGGTCACTGGATATTGGAACCTCTGTGGGCTGGGGCTGTTGTTTTTCCAGCAGCCTATTTCCTCCTCCGAGTGCTTGTTTCTAAACTAAGTGGGCCACTCTGCTTACCATGGTCCGCGGTAGACGTGGACTGCCTCTGATCACGGCTGCTCAGCTGGAAAAGGCCCTTCTAGACGTGGTCCTCTCTCGGACTGAGGGGTTGCCATTCATGTCTTTGGTTGTGCAGGTTTAATGCCATGTGAGCGACTGGCATCTAACTCCGGAGGCACTGTCTCAAGGGGGCAGAAGTCTTTTAAATAATGCTTTGGCTGAGGTAGATACTTAAGAATCAAAGGTAACACAAAGGTGAACTAAGTGAATCCCATTCAGAGTGATGTTTTGATACTAACTGAATTCTTCCTAATGTTTAAAATGGTTTCAACCATCCACGTGCTGGCAGACCCCTCGGTTTTATGTTTGTAGTTACTGTACAGAACATCTCTGGTGTGTGTGAATGCTTGTCCTAATCAGACCTTTGCCGTAATAAACAGCAATATGATCATTCCTAGAAATCATACATGAAAAAAAGTTTTTAAAATGTATTTTTGTGATGTGCTATGTTGAGAGGGAACAAAATATTTATAATTTTCAAACATTCTTACCTAAATATTGTGCAATGTAATATGCTGAACTTTCTTAATTTTTTGGCTAATTTTCTAAGATGTGTTAAAAATGTTTTGTATGGTTCTTGTCTGTTTTAGTCAAATGGAGTCGGTAAGAAAATAAAAAAATACGAAAGAGCATACATTTTAAGCTGTCTGATCTAACAGAACAGGAGGGTAAGGCTGTATGTATGTGTGCATGGTTCCATATAATGAAGTGAACTTGGATTTAGGGACACTTCCTGAAATACTGGATTTACAGTTTGTACCCCCCAAACCAACACTATCACGAAGTTAGCTATGGCCTCGAGTTTGCCGTTTGAGTCACTGATGTGGGAAACCATGGTGGATGCGTCAGCTTATAAGCGGGAACTTACACGGATAATTTCTCCCTCGTCCCTGCGATTCCCTCCTAATCCTCTTACCTCTGCTTTCCCGAATTTTCTTTTCTGCCTCTCCTGTTTTTCTTTCAGTTTTTACCAGAGTAAACAGTGTGGGTTTTTTGTTTTTGTTTTACACGGTTGCCAAGATTTAAAAATGCCCTTTGTGGATTAAGCAGGCCCACTCAGTCCAGCCTGATTGTGTCTTGGAAGCTGAAATGTGGAGGGGCAGTGTCTGGAGACATTTTTGGTGGTCACTCCTGGGAGTGTTACTGGCATCTAGAGGGTAGAAGGCAGAGATGTTGCCATATACCCAGCAATTCACAGGACTGTCCTTGTAACAGAGAATTACCTGGCCTGATAAACATTTTCTGCAGAAAGGCACGTTCTGGTCCAGAACAGAACAGCTCTTGGCATCAGGGTTTCCCTAGGAGGGGTGTCAGGAGTTGACCTCTTTGGTGTAAATGGAGTGCCTGTGCAGGACAGCGGCCAGGTGCTTGGTGAGCGGGCAGAGGGCAGGAGCTGAGGCGCGCCCCATGCGGGGCACTGTGCTTCAGAGCCTCTGTAAAGGCCCTTTCCGCTTACGTGCCCAGGGAGTTGCTTTGTATACGCTTTGAAGTCTTCCTGGGATCCAGGCTGCTGAGGCGGGAAATGTAAAGCTGCCATGACCTGGAGTGTGGGGAGGGGCTGTCAGAACCGTCTCAGCAGCTGGGGAGGAGTGAGTGTGCAGATTTATGGCCCGGCTGGTAATGTCCCTCGCAGAGCACCGGTGCCTGTTCCACTTGGCACAGCCTCCGTCGTGCCTCCACAGCCGTGCCAGCAAGTCACAGCTGTCCTGGCAGAGCAGGGATGGGGTGACGTCAGGCCACGGGGAGTGGGAAGGAGGTGCAGCCCAGCTTTTAGCAGTTCATAGTAGGGACTCGGCATTGACGGCAGGAACCAGTATTAGGGGCACTTTAAGGTCCATCTGTTTCTTTCCTCTTGCTCTTCTCTCTACTTCCTTCTGTATTTTTATATTCATTTTGAGACCTCAGCTTAGGAAGCAAAATGGTGGTATCTACTCATGCTAGAGACAACACCTGCCCACAGGCCAGTGGTCCCCCCAGGGGAAATGAGGCAGGCGTCCACAAGGAGCTCCTGCCGGAGGTTCACAGCAGCTTCATTCAGGATGACCCAAAGCAGCAGCAACCCCAGTGCCCGCCAGCTGAAACAGATCTGTGGATGTGGTGTGTCCAGACAAGAATCCTATACTTCATTTAAAAGTAGCGTTACTGAAAGATGAATTTCACAGCAACGTGGATGAATTTCAGAGATGTTTTGTTGAACAAAGAAGCCAAACACAGAAAATACCGTTTGACCCATTTATATTAATTTCTAGAACCGGCAGAGCTAATTTGTGGATTTTGAAGTCAGAATTGTGGTTACCTGGGGGTGGAAAGGAAAGTTATTGACTGGAAACAAGTGAACTTTCTGGGATGCTGGAAATGGGTAGTGGTTACCTAAGTAAAATATATCAGCTTTATTCTCAAGATTTGTAGTTCGCTCTTTCATAACTAGTGCCTCCAGAATGCTGGGCTGGCTAGTCCCTGGGGTCAGCTGGTCCAAAGCCCTCCTTTTGCAGAGAAAGACCTGGAAGGGGACCAACCACATCTACCCAGGAACAGCTGCCCATCTTCTAGGATGTGGTTCATGACGCCACCTGCCTCTTCTGGGTTCTTTAAATACACTTGATGTCACGTGGTTTTAGCGTAGTGTGTTTCTGTCTCCCACCACACAGCTGGTTCCGTGTCCCTGCTTCACCCCTCTGGAGGAGTGGGCCGTGACCCCTTCTTGTCCTGTGCCTAGCTTCCATTGACCTTTCTGAGGTTGCTGAGTCTTTGCCCTTGGGGAGTGGGTAGATCTGTGGTGGACACTGAATTCCATCCAGGGCTAGCCTCAGATTCCTCTTCCGCGTCTGCTGCGTTGACGCAGTATACTGATTCTCAGGGTCGTTCACCCACAGGAATGAAGGCCTTTCTCCCTGTTTATGTCCACCTCCTCAACAGCTGTCCTCAGAGCCTGGATGAGGGCTGGAGGACGTGATGAGTGGGAGACGGAAGCTTAGTCTAAAAGCCCCAACTCCAGTCATCCCTGAGCCCCGCATCCTGCCCTTCTTCCCCATCTAAATCTCTCATTTCCTGTCCCAGATCCCCCAGCCTCTTGCCCGCGGGCAGCACTCTGGGTAGCAGCCCATGATGGGTCTCTTGATTACAGGGTGTCTTAGGTGCTCCTCTTTGAGTTCATCCTGTGTGGGCCTCTCTGCACTTCCTGGACTTGGGTGACTCCTCTCCCAGGTTCGGGAAGTTTTCAGCTATTATCTCTTCAAATATTTTCTCAGGCCCTTTGTCCTTCTGGGACCGCTATGAGTATTGGTGCCCTCTGATGTTGTCCCAGAGATCGCTTAACTCTGCCTATCTCCACCTCACTTAGTTGTTCTTCTGGGGCTTTGTCTTGTTCCTTCTTTCCTAGGAGGCCCAGGCTAGTGCTGACTCACTGAAGGATGGGGTCAGGGTCCCGAAGGCTCTGGGCTGCTGCCCACCTGCTGGCAGGTGAAGCCAGGGCTTGGGGTTTATTTAGTGCAGGACTACTGGCAGGCAGAGCTGGTTCCTGGAGTCTGGCTGGAGGGCCAGGGATCCTGGAGTTCATTTTGGATCATTTGTGGGGGATGGAAGCAGTTCCTGACTCACTTGGGTAAGGGGCCTGGCGTGTCCTGAAGGTTGCAGTGGTCTGCTAGTGGACAGGGCCAGCCAGGGCCCACTTGAGGCATGGCAGCTTTCTGCTTCTGGCGTCTGCCCCGATGGTGGGCAGAGCTGAGCCTGGAGGCAGCTTTGGGCTCTTTGGTCTTTAAGCAGCATATTTGCTGGGCCGTGTCTCCGCCCAGTTAGTTGCTTGGCTTGAGGAGTCTTAGCACCTGCAGGTTGTTAGGCTAATGAGCTGGAGGGAGATTTTCAAAATGTGGTCCCCTAGCTTCAGCCAGCACCAGCGTCCACACAGCTCCGAAGAAGGGCTGCTGCCAGTGTCTGTCCTCAAGGTGAACTGCAGCTGTGCCCCTGCCTTTCCAGGAGACTCTAAGAGCAGCAGGTAGGGCTGGCCCAGGCGCCTATCACGTTACTGCTTTGGCCCAGGTTTGCATGGGATTTTGTGAGCCCTCTGAGAGTGGAGTCTCTGTTTCCCTGCTCCCAAGAGGCTCCTGCAGTTAAGCCCCGCTGGTTCTTCAAAAGCCAAATATTTGGGGGGCTCCTGTTCCCAGTGCTGGACCCCTGGGGCTGTGGGGCCTGATTTGGGGCTCAGAATTCTTGCTCTTGTGAGAGAATCTTCGCAGTGTAATTATTCTCCAGTTTGTGGGTCACCCCCACCCCAGGTTGATGGGGTTTGATTATATCTTGAGTTTGTTGCTCCTACTTGTTTTGGTTGAATTAAGTTCTATGGACCCTACTTGGGCCTAGCCTGGCTGAGGCTCTTGACTTTGGCAGGGTGTAGGGTTCTTTTTCTGTTGGGATTCAAGCAGTCAATAATGAAACCAGAGTTGAAATTGACACAGCATAAGCTTTACTCAGTGGCCAAAAAAATGAAGAAGCAGGAACTAAGTTCACAAATCAGCTTCTCACCCACCTGGCAAGAGGGATTAAATTAGGAGAAGTGTGACTGACTGGGGAGGCCTGTGCTTTAGTCTGTGCGGAAGGGGCAGGGCACTTTGGGGGCAGTGGCGGTGCCATCCCCTGACCCTCCCTTTTTGGTCCTTGGTGTCTGGTTTTGGCCACTGGTAGGTGTGTTATTTAATATGCTAATGTAATAATTCAACATATAATGAGACTCAGGGTCTGCTGGAGGTCAGACTCAGCACCATCTTTGTGTTAGCTGGTTCCATCTAGGTTTTTCTACTTTTTTTTAAACATTAAAAATCTGCTTTTCTTATTCAGTAATGCAGAGTTTTACCAGAAGGCTGATTAAAAAAACAATCTTTGAAATGTCAGCGAAGTAAAATCTTGATATACAACCCAAGTTGGTATATCACTAAAATATATTCTTAACAGAATAAAAGCCTATAGTCAGAACGCTGGTTGAAAACACAGAAGCTCTATGGAGGCAGTAAATTGGGAGCTAGTCACGTTTGAAATTTGCCGTCAGTGTTTCATTGTTGAAACCCAGGAGTTAGAGTAAATTGAACTGATGATATAAGCTAGAACTGTGGTTTTCTACCAGATTCTGGAAGAGGATTATTGAAGGAGAGCTTTTAGCTTATAAACTTAAGTATCCATTTTTGTGGGGTTTTCTTCTTGTGTGTGTGTGTTGTTTCATTTCTTATCTCTGGACCCTTTAACTTAGATTCATGTCCCCTCCTGCTAATGGCGGGGAGGCAGGAGTTGTGAGCAAGGACACTCCTGCTCAAGGGTGGTTTCTCATGGGTTTTGAGCAAAGACTTGGAGCAGCTCCAGCAACTCTCCTTTATGTCTTTGGTTGTAGAAGGCCTCTCCTGGTAGGTTCTGGTCTTTCCCACTGACAGTTGTCCTGTGGATTGTTGTGATTTTGGTGTGCCCGGGAGAGGTGCGCGCAGGGCTTTTCTTTGCCACCGTCTTGGCCAGTCTCGCCCACATGGGTCTCTGGGAGCAGTCTTCTTGGAGCCCCAGTTTCTGTTTCCTTCCCTGTTCTCAAGGTCTCGGCCCTCCCTGTGTCAACCAGGGCCACCCTGGACTGGCGCCCACAGTGTGGCTTCAGGGGTGCCCACCTGCGCACCCGCCCTCCTCCAGCAGCTTCACAGTGCTGCCAGCCTAGGCTGTCTGTTCCCCACGGAGGGCATATGCATCTGAAATGTCTCTTAGGGAGCATGCAGGGAACCCAGAAAAGGTGTAGAAGTAGAAGATTTCATCCCCGAGTCCCCAGGCCCTGTTCTCACAGCACTGTTAGCCGTCAGATAAAGGGTCTGCGTGAATGGCTTCTTTCTACGGTGGCTGCCCTCACAGCCTGAGGTTCTAACTGGTCAATGCTTGGCTTCCATAAGTACCAAGCTGGACCTGCTGTGTAGCCCAGGGAACTCTGCTCAAAGTTATGTGGCAGCCTGGATGGGTAGGGAGTTTGGGGGAGGATGGTTACATTTATATGTATGACTGAATCCCTTCGCTGTCCACCTGAAATTATTACAACATTGTTAACTGACTGTACTCCAACATAAAAACACAGACACACAAATCTATGCCCTATATAATCATCATTTAATTACCCCTGTGAATATCTGTAGGGACTGGAATCTAATGGGAATTGAACTGTTCAATGTGTTCTGTAATAATAAGCTGATGTACATGCTCATGAACATGCAGTAGATAATTCGTGATTATACATGTGTTACATATGTGTTACGTATGAAAAGCATGTGTATTGTATACGTGGAAGGTCACATAATGCACAATGTACATAGGAATATTGGTTTTTAAGATTTCATTTTGTAATACTAAAAGTACTTAAAGATACTGTTATTGTCTCATAAACAAGTTGTTCAGGGACTCATTTAAGAGAATTTCCGTTCTGGGTGCTGATGGTAGAGCTGGAGCTTCTTAAGTGCATCACAGGGAGATAGGTTCTCTTTCTCTGATTTAGAAGAACAAAATAACAGATATACATACTACAAAGACGCTTCATTTTAGGAGGTTATTTTTAGTAAGGCTAGTTACTGGTATAAGGACTATAGTTCTAAGACAGTAGATCTCCTTGGTCCAGTGATACTACATGGGTGATCCATGATTTGTCTTTCTATTCATGTTACTGTTTTTTTTCCCCCAAGACTTTCCTACATGAGTTTTATTTAAAGCACAAATAAGTATTTATAGTATTTATCTCAATCATAATGGCAAATGGTTCAAATATGAATCATTGACTAATATAAGGCTTTAAATATGAAACAGAATTGTTTTTAAAGAAACAAAGGTTATATATATACTAAAGGGATCTGGAGTCTATAAGCAGATTCCAAAAATGAAATGAGTAGAAAATCTGTGGTGAAACCAGAACACCGCACCCGTGCCTTGGAGAAGGGCTACTAGACAGGATTCAGTCAATCTCAAGTCGTTTCCGCTTGCGTAGACTCATCCAGATCTTCCCCAGACTGTAGGGGCAACTCTGTGGCTTTCTTCTGTCCCATGTTCCCGACAAGCCTACATAAAGTCCAGTGCTTGATGAGCTGCATGCAACAGCAGTCCCTGAGGAGCCAGCGCCCGGGTGGGTCAGGTTTCCCTACAAGAAACACCTGGAAGCTCACAGCAAAGTATCTAAATGGGCGGGTCTACCTTCCGCTTATATACCGTATCTCCTTTCAAGACTGCTATCCCCATCATACTTGTTCCTTCACAAGTCGAAGCCTTGAGGTGCTATGAAGGAGATCAACATCAAGAAAAGAAAATTCGTTCAGAAATGAAGAAAACTGGAAGGTATACAGTACACCCCCAGAGCATCTTGCAAACCCTGCTGCACTGCAGTTCATGCACTGCTGTAGTCCATAGATATACATCACACACGGCAGCTTGAGTGAGGGCGCGTTCCCCAGCCCAGGTACTACCCAGGTAGGAAATACTGGGCAAGAGGAGTTTGCTAGCAGAATTAGAAATTTGAAAATTAACCAATTTTTATCCCTGTGATAATTCAACACTAGTAAGGAGGCAAGTAGATTAGATTAGAAGCTAAGATTACAAGAGACCCAAGGTATTTTTAATTGTCTAGTGTAGCTGAAGTGGCATTTGTCCACATAGGATGAGATCCCTGTTGGACTACTAGAGCCTGTTTTATGTAGCAGTAATGGCCGAAGAACTGTTAGAGCTGCAATAATGAATGGGGGGATAAAGTGGAAGGTGATGAATAGGGCGAGTGGCTTTTATCAACTGAGAATCCTCCCAAGACTCGTTTGGCTTGGTTAACGCCAATGTAAGGAATTCCCGAAAAGGAGATTTGTGTAATGACTGTTGCCCCTCAAAAGGATTTGTAGCCTCATGGTAAGATACAACCTATATATGCTGTGGCTATTACCTTAAATAGTAGGATAATTCTGACATTTCATGTTTCTAGGAAGGTGTAAGATCCATAACACAGGCCCCTTCTTACATGGATAAATAAGCAAAGAAAGACCAGGAAAGGTTCATTTGCATATAAATATCAAATGATTCATCCATAGTTTGGTAGATATTAAATACAATGTATTGCTAGGAATAACCCTATTAAGATTTGTAAAATTAAATACTGGAGGCTCAAGAGGAAGGGGAATATATATGACCATGAAATTAAAAGATGCTTACTCCTTGGAAGGAAAGTTATGACCAACCTAGATAGCATATTCAAAAGCAGAGACATTACTTTGCCAACAAAGATCCGTCTAGTCAAGGCTATGGTTTTCCCAGTGGTCATGTATGGATGTGAGAGTTGGACTGTCAAGAAAGCTGAGCGCCGAAGAATTGATGCTTTTGAACTGTGGTGTTGGAGAAGACTCTTGAGAGTCCCTTGGACTCCAAAATCACTGCAGATGGTGACTGCAGCCATGAAATTAAAAGATGCTTACTCCTTGGAAGGAAAGTTATGACCAACCTAGATAGCATATTCAAAAGCAGAGACATTACTTTGCCAACAAAGATCCGTCTAGTCAAGGCTATGGTTTTCCCAGTGGTCATGTATGGATGTGAGAGTTGGACTGTCAAGAAAGCTGAGCGCCGAAGAATTGATGCTTTTGAACTGTGGTGTTGGAGAAGACTCTTGAGAGTCCCTTGGCTGCAAGGAGATCCAACGAGTCCATTCTGAAGGAGATCAGCCCTGGGATTTCTTTGGAAGGAATGATGCTAAAGCTGAAGCTCCAGTACTTTGGCCACCTCCTGCGAAGAATTGACTCATTGGAAAAGACTCTGATGCTGGGAGGGATTGTGGGCAGGAGGAGAAGGGGACAACAGAGGATAAGATGGCTGGATGGCATCACCGACTTGATGGACGTGAGTTTGGGTAAACTCCGAGAATTGGTGATGGACAGGGAGGCCTGGCATGCTTCGATTCATGGGGTCACAGAGTCGGACACGACTGAGCGACTGAACAACTGAACTGAACTGATGGCTGATTCATGTTGTACACCAGATACTAACACAATATTGTAAAACAATAAAAATAAATTTAAATTGAAAATATTTGAAATTGAAAATAAATTTACAAATGAAAGGAAAATTCCGTCAGGATGAGATTTGATGAGGCTGGTAGATCTGTAAGTGGAATGTTAACGATTTTGATGAATGGGCAGGATTTTTCAGTGTTTAAAAAAAAAAGTACTGAGTTGGAAAGGACCTGAATTTCAGTATGATACAGACCTGGGTCCTACTTATGGTTCCCTGCGGAGTCACCTCAGGTGAGCTAGACCGGGAGTCTGTGGTCTCACAGGAAATGTGTCCCGAGGGTGTCACACCTGGACGCACGCAACACCACCTCTCACATTGGTGAGGCAATGTGAGCCTCACAGCCCTCTAGGGTTTCTCAACCTCACAGACATGCTCTGACAGGCATTTTGTCTCTCTGCATCTGGTTACAGTCTTGTGGTGAGGGGCTTTCCATCTTGGCCAGAGCTGGTCCCCCTGGTGGGGATTTTGTTGACAGAGTGGCAAGCTCTGGGAGAGTCCCGCAGGTGGCTGAGGTCGGTCAGTCCTACGTGGCTACCCCTCCACAAGCCAGTGTCACTTCTGAGTGAACGAGTGAGGGCCTCCAGTGAAGCTGCCTCCCAGCCTGGCTCCCCTGTCGCACCACACCAGCCGCTCGGATGGCCCCAGCAGGCTGTGAGGTGGATCTCCAGGGCCTGGGGTAGAGACCCCCAAGGACCCCCAGGCTCTGCTCTTCCTTCAGGGCTGTGTGGCTTCCTTGGTGCCCTCAGCTGTTCTCCATGTCCTTCTAGGGACTCACCCAGGGCTGCAGCCCCATCACCACACTGGGTGTTCTTCCTGGTTCCCCCTCAACAGCAGTGGGGTTCGGCTCCCTCCAGCACTTCAGCCCCGAACCCTCCCAAAGTCCAGTCCAGTGCTGGGGAAGGGCGGGTGTCCTCCTCATAAAAGCTGGCTTGTAAATAGCCTTTTTCTGAAAGAAATTCTTGTTCTCAAATGCATCACCAATATAGTCCCCCTGGGCTCCATCTGGCACCCCACTCCAGTATTCTTGCCTGGAAAATCCCACGGATGGAGGAGCCTGGTGGGCTACAGTCCATGGGGTCGCAGAGAGTCAGACGCGACTGAGCGACTTCACTTGGGCTCCATCAGAGCTGACTGACCACAGTTCTCCTCTCATCGGTGGCTTTCACCTAACCCTATCCTGAGGCTGGGCTTCCTTGGTGGCTTAGCGGGAAAGAATCCACCTGCCATTGCAGGAGACTCGGGTTCAATCCCAGGGTCAGGAAGATCCCCTGGAGAAGGAAATGGCAACCCACTCCAGCATTCTTGCCTGAAGAATCCCACAGAGGAGCTCTATGAGGTTGCAAAGAGTCGGCTACGACTGAGCGACTAAACAACAATCCTGAGGTTAGGGACTCGTTTCCCTTTCTTTCTTCTTAAAGTAACACCAGCATACATGGAGCCTGGACCATCCACCCCAGCGCTGCCAGTCCTGGTCTCTCTCTTCCAGTCAACCCTGGGAAACTTCACCTGACTGGAGATGCTAGGAAAACCCCCAACTTCCAGAATTCCCTTGGGGGGAATTCCCTTGGCTCTATGTGATTTTTTTAAAAGTAGTAATGTTTGTAAGTTTTCTTATCACAAAGAAATACCCACCCAATGTGGAAAAGCAGGAATACAAAGAGACAAAACCCTGCGCTCTAACTTGCCCGGCAAAGTCCCACACCCAGACCCAAGTCCCACACCCAGACCCGCGGGCCGGGGAAATGCCTAGTGCCGGCCGCGAGGACCTGCATGGCCGCCAGGGGGCAGGCGTGCGCTGCGGACCGTCCCGGCCGGACGAGGCGCGCTGCTCCCCGGCTCCCGCGGGCGGGGCGAGGGCCCGGGGTGGCCCGGCGAGCCCCCAGTGTCGCGGCCCAAGGGAGCAAGCCCCGCCGCAAGCTCATGTTATCTTCAACACTCCGGGAACTCAGCGCTGCTCTCCTAGTTTACCGATGAGGGAGGTGAGGCTCGGAGTTAAGCAGTTGCCCAAGGGGACACATAACCCAGGTGCCCAGGCTCCAGGGCCGCTTCCAGTCATTCCTGGCACGTGCATGTGCGGGCAAGTGCTGGCCGCAGGGGGGCCTCGTGGGGCTAGGGTGAGAGCACCCCCGCTTCTGGCTCAGCCCCTGGGGATTTCCTCCTGGGGGAGGGGGCGGGCTAAGGAGGGCCCTGTTGGTGCCTGGAGGCACGTTAGTCATGCCTGCTCCCCCTCTCCCCCTCCCTCCCTGGGGCACACAGCCCCGGGCCCTGTCGCTGTAGGCATCTAGGGAAGCGGCAGCCCTCTGCCCTCTGTGGACACGCCTGGCTGGAATCTGCCGGCCGCCTGGCCTGGGTGAGAGTGGGTGAGGAGGGGGGAGGAGCAGCCAACAAGCAAGGGCCTGTCTCCTGCCTGGCCTGGCCCCAGCTGCCCCCAGGGAGGCCCAGCAAGCCGGGTAAGGTCGTCCAGGGCGAAATTCCAGCCTGAGCCCTGCGCAGTCACTTCACTTTTCTGATAAGGCTCAAGAAGGGACCCGGAGTGTCCTCCGCACACCCCCTCGCTGTCAGCACTCTGTTGTTGGGGAGCCTCCGCTGCAGACAGCCTGCCTGGAGAAGAGACAAAGATAGACCCCGGGACAGATAAGGAGAGACAGCCAGGCAGAGAGAGGGCAAGGGACGCAGATGAGGAGATGGGGCTGGGGGCAGGGCAGTCCCCAGGAGGTGGGTCTGGAGCCCCAGAGGTCACAAGAGGTTCCCAGTTTCTCCTGCTGAGCTCTGCCTGGGCTCGGGTGGTGGAGAAAGATGCCAACATGGTGGAAACAGAAGAGCTTTTGTGTGGTTGGAAGACGGATTAGGCTGGCAGTCCCGCCTCTCTGGGCGTGGTGGATGAGGGTGCTGGCAGAGTCCTTGGGGGGCGTGGCCACCGAGCACCCTGCAGGCCAGCCCAGAGGGGTTGAGATGCGGGGCCCAGTACTTGCAGTGGAGGGGCAGGTGGGGCACCCCTCGGACAGACGGGGCTGTACCCAGACAGCTAAGTGCCTCCTGCTCAGGGCCTCTTCTTCCTCCCCATAGAGTATTTGCTCCTAACACTGGTGATTTGACAAGTGAGCAAGGGCATAAAGTCACAGTTGGCCTGCGGGCACCCCAGTCACCATATGCAGCTGAGTCAGTCACAACCATTTCCCCCATCCCCTGGGGGCCAGAGCCTCTGCCCCGCCTGCACACATAGACACATCCACGCAGGTACGCGCAGGTATGCACAGACGGGGTGCGACTGAGTCATAGATGCCTCCTCAGAGAGCACGTGCCTGCATGAACGCGCACACAGGTGCCCGCAGATACCACGTGCATGTGATTCTGAGTCACCAGGGCCATTGGACCCTGAGGTGCCCAGAGTGTGTGCTGCCTTCCCTGTTTAGACCCGGGTGCCCATATGTATGCATGCACATGTACGTGCCCACCCTCTATCCTGTTACAACCTGCTGGAGGGGTGGTCAATAAATACTTGTGGAATGGATAAACAAGTGAGCAAATGAATGAATGAACAAACAAGTGAAAACGTGAGCAACACTCACATTGCTTGGAAACTTGGTACCATCAGTTGGGGCTGCGCTGCAGGGTGGGTCCCAAGTGTGTCTGCTGGGAGTTGTCCTGCTCCAAATATAGCCTCCGTGGGCGGGCTGGGAGCCAGGGCTGCCTCCCAGACTGTGACTTCACTGGGCCTGGGGCCCAGCCTCTGAGGAGTTGGAGAAAATTAACAGAGAAGAGGCCCAAGCTTTCCACAGCCAGGGCTGAAGTGTGAGACTAGAGCTGGTGGGTGACTGCGTACTCGAAGTGTCAGCGGCTTGAGCTGTAGGGCTGAGGACTGTGTGGTGGGCCCAGAAAGGACAACTTCTGAGGCAGGCCCCTGGCAACCACCTATCGAGGATGTCTTGGGCCAGATGTGCAGAAGGCACAGTCCCACTTGAGGATGGGGAAGCATAGTGCCTAGGTCCATTGGTGGGTGCCAAGCCAAGGCCTCTTAGATGGCTCCCATCTGGCCAGGCCTGCTTGCCGGGCGTTTCCCTTCTGCAGCTTGACTCTTCCTTCCCTAGCGGCTGTGCTTCTGCCCTATTTCATCATCTAGGGTATTGCAATATTATACCAACTGGCCTTTCTGCCTTGACCACCTCCTCAAGTCCATCTTGTTCATAGCCGCCAGCTTTCTTTGTCTGAAATATAGATGTGATTCTGTAACTCCTCTGCTCGAAAGCCTTCCATAGCTTCCTGCTATTTAGCAATAAAGGTGGATTGCCTTAGCCTGGTGCTCAAGACCCTTTCCTAACCTGTTCCTGCTTTGCCACGTGTGTTTTGAAAGGCTGACTTAGGACGAGGGCATTGGTTATATGCTGAAGGGTGGATTCATGGATGCTAGGCTGATGGATGCTTATAGGAATGGAGGGGCCTGGGGACTGTTTGATTTGTAGACAAATGGGTAGAGGTTGGGATGCTCACGGGGCTAGCAGCAGGGGTGGAGATGTGGATGGGGGGAGTTGGAAGTCAAGACTATTGGTTGTAAAGGACAACCCCACCCCCCGCCACATGTCATCAGGAAGGGGGTGAGGGTGAATGCAAGGCCACCTGGACACACTTCGCTGGGGCCAGGCCTCGGGAAGGTGGCTCCTCCCCTGTCCTGGGCAGCTCTCAGGTCTGGCCGCGCCTGCCCTGCGGCCCCTCCCTCTGCCTTCTGCCTGGCGAGGTTTTCTGTCTCATAGCCCAGCAGTTGTCCTCAGCCGTCCTTGAGCCTTCCTTCCTTCCATAAGATGTTTCCTTTTTTTTTTTTGATGTGAACTATTTTTAAAGTCTTTATTGAATATGGTACAATATTGCTTCCGTTTCGTGTTTTGGTTTTTGGGCCTTGAGGCATGTGGGCTTCTCACCAGGGATCGAACCCGCACCCCCTGCACTGGAAGGCTAAGTCTTAACCACTGGGCTGCGAGGGAAGTCCCCACAGGTGTTTTTATCAAGTGACTGGTTATGTGCCTGTTTATACTGAGCAAAGCTTCTATGTGCTGAAAAATAGACAGGGAACAGAAAGTTACTGCCCTCTGGAAGTGTGCTTTCTGAAGGGAGAGACAGACACGAAGCAGTTACGTGCAAGGTGGTTAATGCTGTGGGACAAACATGAGGGTGAGGGGCTTGGGGTGCCTGCAGAGAGGCATGTGGGCTTCTCACCAGGGATCGAACCCGCACCCCTGCACTGGAAGGCTAAGTCTTAACCACTGGGCTGCGAGGGAAGTCCCCACAGGTGTTTTTATCAAGTGACTGGTTATGTGCCTGTTTATACTGAGCAAAGCTTCTATGTGCTGAAAAATAGACAGGGAACAGAAAGTTACTGCCCTCTGGAAGTGTGCTTTCTGAAGGGAGAGACAGACACGAAGCAGTTACGTGCAAGGTGGTTAATGCTGTGGGACAAACATGAGGGTGAGGGGCTTGGGGTGCCTGCAGAGGGGCTGAGGGGGCTCAGAAAGTCTCCGATCAGGGAGTGTTTGAGCGGAGATGTGAACAGAGTGAGGGTGAGCCCTGAAGATCGCTGGGGCAAGAGTATTTCTAGGAAGAGGGAAGGGCCAGTATGGTGTCCCGGAGGCAGGACTTCTCTGCGTGTTTGAGCAGCATCAGTGAGGCCAGTGTGGCCGATGCAGAGAGGACAGGGGTACGGAGGCAGGAGACGGGGTCAGAGGGACAGACCAACAGGGGTTTTGCAAGCCGTGGTTAGGACTTAAGCTTCTAGAGGAGAAGGCTGGAGGGTGTTTGACAGAGAAGCAACGCTCTTCTGTGGTTTCAAAGGCCGCTCTGGCTTCTGTGTTGAGAACAGACTAACGGGGTCCAAGGTGGAGGCAGGGGGGCCAGTTAGGAGGCTCCTGCAGAAATCCAGGGGGAGCTCGCCCAGCGCGGCAGTGGCAAAGGTGGTGGCAGGTTGCCCAGTTGAGGATGTATTTTGAAGGCAGAATAATCAAGATTTGCTGATGGATGGGCTGTAGGTGTGAGAGAAAGGAAAATTCTTTTAAGGACAAACCTAGGCTTTTTGGCCAGGGTGACTGAAGGTGGCGTTGCTGCTTCTGAAGTAGAAAGTTGTCTTTTTCAGGCGCCGTCACGCTTCCCTGGACCACAGCAGCCTCCAGAGTGGCCCTCCACGCCCTCTCTTACCAGCCTCCAACCTGTTTTCCCTATTACAGCCACTCTGTGAATGGGTTCTGCCTTTTTTTTTTTTTTTTT
>SJYC01079911.1:0-31927 GCA_006408675.1 Madoqua kirkii
CCCCGCCCCACGCGGAGAGGGGCGAGGCCTTTCCTGGGGAGGGTGGGGCTGGCCTGGGGTCACAGCAGGGGCTGGAGTCCAGGCGGCCCTGTCCCTAGGCAGGAAGGCAGGCCTGAGTGTAGGCTGGAGGCCCGTTAGCCCCAGAGCCCCGCCAGGAGAAGAGGCTGTGAAATTTGCAGTATCAGGTTTCGGAAAACACAGGGTCAGGGTCAGCGGAGCAGCTGGTGGTGGGGAAGGCCAGGCCCAGCTAATTTCCTGTCAGAGTGGCCCAGAGGCCCCAGCCTCTCTCCGAGCTGGCCACAGGGGAGGAGATGCCGGAATGGCTCACATTCCTCTGGCGGGGGCCCACGCTGAACCTCGGGGGCCCGCGGGGAGTGAGGAGGTGGACGTGCTGAGGCCAGGCGGGGCCCTCTGCAGGGACCAGGCCTCTGCCGTCCGAGCCTTAGACTGGGATGGGGCCAGGGGCGGGAGAGCAGCGGCGGGAAACCAGTGCAGCTGCTGGAGCTGCAGGGGAAAGGAGCCCAACCTCACATTTCAGACGAGGAAACAGAGGCTCAGACAGGACCAGATCTCAGCAGGATCGCAGGAGCATCCTGATTCTAAGCCCTGGAGCTGTTTTTTCTGGCCAGGCCCACCAGTTTCCTGGAAGGCCCTGCATTGCTGAGTTGTGTGACGGAGGCGGGTGGGCAGGCGAGCGGCCTCGGTTTGTGCTCCTGTTGGAAGGAGGCGGGAACCCTCGCTTCCACTCGGGAGGCTTGCTTCTCAGATAGTCTTGCTGGGGGCTGGGTGGCCCGTGTGGAGCAGGCCGGGGAGCCCTGCGTCAGCTGAGGGCCTACCTCTCCTCCCCGTGGAGGACCCCAGCCCATCCCCACCTCGGATGGGACTCTAGGCCCTGGCCCAGCCCCAGGAAGATGAGGCCATGCTCCTGGCCTTGAGTGGCCTTTAAGTGGCCTGACCAGGCCCAGTGGGAGGCAGAGGTCCCAGGTCCTGGTGTAACTGAAGTACGATGTCCAGGGAGGATCGGCCCCGGACACGGTCACACGAGCCCGGGTGCAAACCTGGTCTGTCGGATGCCACCATGTGACCTCGAGCAGGTCAGGCAACCTTTCTAAACTGCAAAACAGAGAGGGACCACTGCCTTTCTTTCTTTCCGTCAGCTTGTGTGGTGGGCTGTGACTTGGACAGAGGGTCTCCTGCTGCATGCTGTGGGACACACCCCCTCCCAGAGCTTGGAAGTATTGCCCCTGCCCTTTCTGTGCATCGCCCACCGCCCCCAAGGAGTATCTGGGGAGGCTAGGCCAAGGCCTCCGCTGTCCGCCTAGCCATCCTTTCCCAGCTCTCAGCACTTGACTGTGAGACTGGGAACCTTTTAAGGTGTCCCAGGCATCCACTTGACCAGACTGTCCCCCCATCCCCTCTGTCTACCAGAAAGGCCCCAAGTTCTACAGATGCCACCTCAGGCCTGTCTCCGAGGTGTCCGCATCTATGCAGCCGCGCTGCCTTCTCAAGTCTGAACAACCACAGCGGCCTCCTGCCGCCCTCCCTTCTCACTCTCCCCCGTGCTCTCTTCACCAGAGAGATCTTTCTAAGTAAACATCCCAGCCTGGGCCTAAGTGCCTTCCCTGCCCTCCTCCTGCGCATCCCTGGACTCAGCATAAACGTCATTTATTCAGGGAAGTCTTCTCGGATCCCCAGAGCTGGACTGGCCTCCCCTCCTATCTGTCTCCAGGCCCCTAGCTGTCCCCACCCCATCACAACTCTGATCACACTAGACATCAAATCTTGCAGGTCTGGGGAATGGATATTTACTTGGAGTCTAGAGTAATCGAACAGCAGACATCCAGGAGTGTGTGTGGAACGAATGAATGCTGGAGGAATACCTGACGGTGCTTTGGGGTGATGGGTCTACTCGGAGTCGGTTCCATCGTATGTCGGGGGGCAGGGGGAGTGTGCCCCTTATAGGACTGACTCTGGCACCTCACCCACCAAGGCCCTGGGCAGAGACATGACTTCTGGCCACCTCTGTCTGGTGAGGCTCAAGCGGTGTGGTCATGGGAGGAACCCCCAGCCTCACCTGCTGAACTCAGCTGCCGCCAGGAAATTCAGATGCTGGCAGAGGCAGTGGGTGGGCCCGTGTCAGACAGCATCTGCGTGTAGAAGTGCCTGTGTCGCAGGGAGTGTACTCGTGCAAGTGTACGCGTTGCAGCCGCCGCCTGTTGTCTGTGTGTAAGAGGCCCCCTTCCAGCGCCTCCTTCCCCAGCCTAGCCTGTGCTGGGTGCTGGTGCCTTGCACACACCTCTCATGACTTGTATCACAGTACTTTATCTGTATGATGCTATATTAGTTTTCTGTTGCTGTTGTAACAAATTACTACAGACTTAGTGGCTTAAAACAGCAGACTTATTGTCTTACACTTCTGGAGGTCAGAGTCCAGAGTGGGTCTCACTGGGCTAAAATGAAGGCGTCAGCAGGGCTGTGTCCCTTTCTGGGGGTACTCCCAGCTTTGGGGGGCTTCCCACGTTCCGTGGCTCATGGCGCCTTCCGTCTTCGAAGCCAGCGACGGCTAACTGGGTCTCTCAGGTCACCTCACTCTGACGCTCGCTTCTGCCTCCCTCTTTTGCATGTAAGGACCCTTGTGATGACGTGAGGCCCGCCTGGGCTGGCCTCTGGAGGTCAGTTGATGGGCAGCCTTAATTCCATCTGCAACTGTAATTCTCCTTTGCCACGCTGGATAGCGTGTTGGCAAGTCCTGGGGATGAGGCCGCAGATGTCTTGGGGGCAGGGACGACATGGTTCTGTGCGTCAGATATGCTCGCCCCTTCTGTCGCTAGTGAGCTCTCTTGGCCTGTCTGGGTCTGATCCATCTGCATGCCCCTCGGGAGCAGGACACTGGCCAGCCCGCCCTAGGTGCTTATTACGTATTTGTTGAATGAATCTGGTTCGGCCAACATCTTATGGAGAATCTGTTTTGTGTTGGGTACTTTCACATCACAGTTTTTCCTCCCATTTGATAGGTAAGGAAGATAAAACTCAGAGAAGTTAGGAACCACCCAAGGCCAAAGAGCTAGTAAGTGACAGAGCAGAAGCTGTGTACCCGACCTCGGGTCCACAAGGCTGACACTTTAGTTCCTTTGAGTCTGGGGTGCTGAGAGAGACCAGTCCTGGACCTTTGATGGTGGCCATGAAAATGCATCTCTTGAGTTTCAGGCTGGCCTCTGCCGCTGTGCTCACACCCACCGCTGTTTGCTCTCAGGCCTGCGGGCTGCCCTTGCCAGGCAGTCCTGGCGTGAGGATTCCCCACTGGACTGGTTGCTGTCTTGGATCTAAACCGCAGCCTTAGACTCTTCTACTCTCTCTCTGTCCCCCCATCTCTCCCTTGTAGCGGTCAGACCTCCGTCGGTCTGGTGTCTCTCCCAGCTCCCCCAACTCCCTGCCTGCTTCTCACTGGAGATGTCTCACGCAGAGGAGATGGGGAGGAGGATGCCGTCCTGGTTGGTGGGGACCCCACATGGTCCCTGGAGCAGGTAGTAGCTCAAATGCTAGATATTTCACTGGTGAGAACCCAGGGAAGTTTCCTAGGGAGATGAATTCTGTGGCAGGTGTGATAATTAAGGAACTTGAGAAATATGGGGGGAACAGTGCCTTCAAAAGATGGGCTGCTTGCTGCTCACTTGTCTTGATGCTCCGCCAAGGGAGGAAGAGGGACTGTGAGCCTCCAGCAAACCGCTCGTGGGTGAGGGGGACAGCAGCAGCCTAGATTGGGGGGGGCTACAAAGAGGCCCTTGCCTCTAGCAGTGGGGGGCAGCTGCGGTGGACTGGCAGGTAAGGACAAGGAGAGTTGCAGAGCTCCGAATGAGTCTGAGCACTCGGCAGGGTAGTTGTGTGGGGGTCAGGCTGTACTGGGTAAATATGGCACCCTGAGGTCACTGAAGCTGCAGCCTCCCTGACCCTCTGTGCTGGCAGGGGTGACCCACACTTCCTTGGGAGAACTCCCACCTCTCCTGCACTGGAAGATGTGACTGAGGCCTCACCCCCACAGGGCAGCAGGTCCCCTCCCAGGGGCAGCACCTGCTTCCTCTCCTGTCTGCTAAGGACAATGATGAGGGTGGAATTCCAGAAGAATCTGGCTGGGGACATGCTGGGCCTGATAAGGGGAAGGAAACTACCCTAGGAAAGAATAAGAACTACGGTGGGTACTGGCAGGAGGCAGGGGGATTTCCTGGGACTGGATTTGCGAGTGTTTGATTGAGGCAGATGGAACGGAAGACTGGATCAGCCAGAATCCATTGACGTTGAGGGCACGTTCTTCAGACACAGAATTTAATACCCTAGCTAGGATGCCAGGGGGTGGAGCAGACGCTCCTAGAAGTCTTTTGGAAAAAGTCACGGCCAGCACTCAACAGAGTGGAAATACCCAAGTTTCCCTGGCAGGCGGTAGAGAAGAAATTCATGACAGCTGAAGGAAGTGGCCACTTGGAGTGATGTGTTATGTAAGGCCGGTATGGACAGGCAAGGCCAGAGGGCCAGGCAAGGGCCAGGGCTCTAGGAGGAGGACCCTGCAAACAGCCACCAGTGTGTATCATCATGACTCCCTCAGTTTCCCCCAAAGATCTATGGCCATTTATTTGCGTGACTGTTCACTAGAGAAAAGGGACCACCAGGCAGGTTTTGAGTCATATTAACACTTGGAGGCTCCAGGCATCATCGCAGGCTGTTTGTCAGAGTGGGGCCCATGGAGGTCAGGGAGCAAGTGGAATCCTGGCTACAGCGGGGCTTGCACTTGGTCCACGATCCATGCAGTGTTTAATTAGAATTCACGTGCTCTGACAGTAGGAGGGACCCCACGCTGGGTACCTGGCCTAGTGGGCAGGAGCTGTCTCAGCAGACAAAGCTGAGTGGAAACTTCCAAAATTGCCTCCTCCTTGCTCCCTCATCCTGCTCAAGCTAATAGATTAAAAAAAAAATTCATTTCAGGGGTGATGACAGAAACAAATGCCACTGTTAACAACTTAAAGGACGAATGGGTGGTGGTCCTACCGTCTCTCCATTTAATTCACCAGTCTGACCTTTGCAGAAGTTGACGGATCCTGGAGGAAGACTGCAGGCTTCACCACGTGATAGCTGTTTGCAGCTGCTGTGCCTGTGGAATCTTTCCTAGAGCAGATTCATAAGGGTTTAAGTATGTACTTTGCGGTCATTTGGCAAATGCCTTCTTTTCCATTCCAGTTTGAAAAGAGGATCAGAAACAGTTCACATTCACATGGGATGAACAACAACATTCATTTACAGTTTTACCTCGGGGCTGCATTAACTGTCTTGCCCTTTGTCATAATATAATCCCCAGAGCTCAGAGCCACGTGAGTATCACAGTGATCCATTACATCAGTGACACCGTGGTGGTGAGACAGGATGAGCAAGAAGTGCCTCTGTGCTGCAGGCTGTGGGGAGGTCACATGCTATGCAGAGCAAGGCATATAAGCCTGCGAAGACTCAGGGACCTGGCACTCCAGTGAAGTTTGTAAGGGGCTCAGCAGCCAGGGGTTTGCGAGGATATCCCCTCCCAAGTAAAAGAAACAGGTGTATCTCGTATCTTTTACGATGGTGAAGACAGCACAGGTCCTGGCTACCCTTGGTGGAGGGTTGCTCTTGGTTAGAGATAGCACCTTGCTCTGGGAGAGATGGAAGGCTGCCGGCTGCTGGTGGGTCCCCTAACAGGACCAGGCACTGCAGAAGGTCCAGGCTGTGGTGTAGTCCTGCCGGTCATACCATTTGGCAGACCCTCTGGTGTTGGAAGTGTCAGTAGCGGGAAAGGGAAAAGATGTGGTATGGGGCTCATGGAGAGTCCCCGGGACACTATCAGGGACAGAGGATTTAAAAAATAAATTTTAGAAGAGGGAGCTTTCTCTAGCTGTGCCGAGCGGCGGCTGCTCTTTGTTGCGGTGCCCCGGCTTCTCGTCACGGTGGTTTCTCTTGCTGTAGAGCACTGTCTCAGCAGTTGAGACGTACGCGCCTCGTGGCTCTGTGGCATGTGGGATCTTCCTAGCCCAGGGATCAAACCAGTGTCACTTGCATTGCAAGCAGGATTCTTAACCCGTGGGCCGCCAGGAAAGTCCCCGATTATAAACCTTTTGAGAAACAGTTTCTGGCCTGTTGCTAGACTCTGGTAGAGACAGAGTGGGAGACTGCAGAGGGCCTGTCAAACGGCCCAGCCTGAGCTGGAGTCTGTGGGATGTGCCAGTTCATTGAGTCGGATGGGCCCGCCAGTAGACCGTTGTAAGATGAGAATGCTCCCTCTGCAGCTGAGCCTGAGTGGGGCCGGAGGCACCCGCCGACCGCAGGAGGACGCAGCCGGCCCAGCCCCTGGCTTGCACCCACGGCTATGGGGAGGTCCTGCGCAACCAGCTGGAAGAGGAGGGACAAGCCTGAGCTTGGTTTATGGATGGGTTGGTTTGGTACGTGCCTACGAGCTGAAGGTGGGCAGTAGCTGTATGACAGAGACGCAAAGGGAAACGGAAAATATTCCTGCTGGGTAGGGTTGTAGGGAGGAACTTCCCTGGAAGCTGGCTGTGAGAGGCGCTCTGCGACCACGGTGAGAAGACCCCCCTGGGTCTGAGTGCGCAGCGTGTGCGTGGCTGTGGGCCCCAGCTGCTGCTGCATTCTGGATCCACTGCTGTGTTTGTTTCCCTGGCTGCAGCATGCTGGTGGCTGAGCAGGGTGGGGGTCCCAGGCAGGCTGCCCTGGGGAGGTGTGGGGTTGCTCTGATGATTTGTGATGTCCTGAGGACTTCTCATCTGCTGTGCCCAACTTCCTTAGAGTTATTCCACAGTCTGAGTCTCCCACCCAGCTTTTCCTCCTCCTTCCCTTCCCTGGGTCTTTGACAAGGTCATGCCTGTGCATTGGTCTCCTGACTCTCCCAACCTCCCCTACTTTCCTGCCCATCTGGCGCCTGCTTCAGAGGACTGGGACGAACACGTCTGTTAGCACCACTCAAAGCAGGATCCTTGGACCAGCAACCTCAGCGTCACCCGCGAGCATATTAAGGAATATGGAATGTCAGGTCCTCTCTCAATCCTTCTGAGTCAGGATCTTCATTTTAGCAAGATGATTCACACACACGCTACAATTTGTGAAGCTCTGATTTAGATGACTTGGTCTCTTTCAGCAAATCCTTTTCATCAGAGTTGGGAGCCTCATTCATTGCAAAGGTGAACCCTTGGAATCACAAATTCACAGATCAGGGTCCTTCATTTTATAGGCCAAGGGCTTGAAGTTAAGGCATAGTTCAAGGTCTCATCATGAATTAGATGCAGCACCGAGGCCCCTCACTGCCCACTTTGGCTCTGCTATGAGCAGGTTACTTGCTGTAACTAAATCTGCTTTGCCTAGCATAGTAGCACAGGAATGTGGCTAGTTGTGGTATAATTTTACAAGGGTTTTTTTTTTTTTTTTTTTTTTTATCTTTGTCCTGGGTTTGTGGCTGGAGTTGCTAAAACCTTTAGAACTTCCTGAGTGAAAGGCGTGCCTTTGTTATTCATAATGAGTCCCTCTGCCCACACCTGTGTTTATATGAATGCAGTGACTCAGGCTGGGCCCCTAGATGGCTTCAGGCTGGTTACCAGAAAGAACTACGTGTGAACGGGGTGTGGGAAATTACACCTCCAGGGGGACTGGAGAGTGGGTTATGAAACAATCCTGACAGGATCCAGAGAGCTTCCCAGCCGGCGACCACAGGGAGGTGCTGGGAGGGCGCAGGCCACCCCCTCTCCCAGTCCTTGCCCACGCATCTCTTCCTTGTGGCTGTTACTTCCTTAGGACAAACTGATGAACACAGACCAAGCACTTCCTGAGCTGTGTGCATTCTTCTGGACAATCACTGCACCTGAGGAGGGGCTTGTGCGTTGGTCAAAAGTCTGGTGGTCCCTTTGCAAGTGGCATCTGAAAGGGGTCACTCTTGTGGGCTGAGCCCTCAACTGTGGGGTCTGGGCTGACTCTGAGGAGGAAGCGTCTGAACTGGATGAACTGTGGGACACCCAGCTGTATGGGAGAACTGGAGAAGGGAGTGAGGAACGACAGGAATTTTGTATGAGAAATCGGGTTGGAAAAAAGATAACACACTGGTCCAAACTGAGGTAGACCATAGGTGCAAAATACTCAGTGGGTTTTGAGGACTCAGTATGAACTAGTTCATGAGTAATTTTTTGTACTGATTGACATGTTGAAATAATTTGGATAGATTACAGTAAATAAATTATTGAAAATAAGACAAAATGTTATAAAACTTTATCAATTTTCTTTTTACTTTTTAAAAAAGATTCACAGTGGCTTGATTATGTATCTATTTGGCAGTACTGCTCCAAGTCTTCTCTCTTCATCCATCCTGTTGCAGGAAGGGGGACCCCTTCCAGGGCCCGAAACTGGGCTGTCTAGCATTCAGAAATGAGTTGTCCGAGGAGACATATGTGCTGACAAAGCAAGAGATTTTATTGGGAAAGGGCACCCGGGTGGAGAGCGGTAGGGTAAGGGAACCCGGGAGAACAGCTCTGCCCTGTGGCTTGCAGTCTTGGGTTTTATGGTGATGGGATTAGTTTCCGAGTTGTCCTTAGCCAATCGTTCTGACTCAGAGTCCTTCCTGGTGGTGCACGCCTTGTTCAGCCAAGATGGATGCCAGAGAGAAGGATTCTGGGAGGTGGTCAGACAGTTGATGTCTCCCTTTGACGTTTCCTGAACTCTTCTGGTTGGTGGAGGCTTAACAACTCATGCAAATAGTTACTATGGTGCCTGGCCAGGGTGGGTGGTTGCAATGTGCTTCCCCTAACAATACTGTTTTATTCTTGGCTTAGTTCATAGCTCTGATTGCTGTAACTGAGGGCATTTCCTGGTTATCGGCCTGAGATCTTGAGATTATTCAGAAATTCTTTATGAGATAATAGAGTTACCTAACAAGTCTTAAAAGAACTCTGAATAAAATATCTATAAACGTCAATTTTCATTGAGAAACAAATTAGCTGTACTATTAACAGTTGACACTCCAGCTCTGGAGTGAGGTCATCAGGTAGAGGGGCTAGGGAGTTAAGAATGAAGAACCTGGGCTGAAGGTTTTGGGCAGTGGGGCATGTGCTCCCCTGGGGCTGCAAGAACCCAGGCATAGAAAGGCCTTGTCAGGGGCGCCGCAGGGCCAGGGAGCCAGGCCCGTCTTTCTTCCTTGGAACCCAGTGCCCTTCTCCCCGCACAGCTAAGGCTGAGGAACGAAGGGCGGCCTGACACTCTTGGGCTCAACTCCAGCTGTTTCCCTTATTAGTCATGTCAGGGTCACAGCGTGCAGAACGGCAGGTCCCAGGAGTCCTGGAGGCTCAGGAAATTGAAGGCTCAGGAGGGCGACGATGGGGCCCTTCCTTCTCCCTGGATCTCTAGACTTTCCTTCTCCCTGGATCTCTAGACTTGGGGGTTCAGCCCTGAGAACCTGCATTCTGTTGGCTCCCCATCCAGATGTAGTCAGGGTCCCCAAGGTAAACTCCAAGAGCTTAATGAGAGGAAGTGTGGTCCAGACTGTGCTGTTTAACAATTTCCTGAAGCAGAAAAATCTGCTTCTGAACTAGCGTTTGATTTCTCCTGCCTAAAATTCTTGCCAATTGCCATATGCCACAGGTGGCGAAACTGCAACTGGAAGAGGTAAAAGACTTAACCAATTTCACGCAGCTCAGCGGAGGCAGTGGGGGGAGTGGCAGCCTTAGGCCTCTTCCCTAAACTCTGCAGCAGTGTGTTCAGAACCCAGAAGCTGAGGCCAGCGTTTCCAGCGTCTGATTACTTCCTGAGCAAAGGGCAGTGACGACATTAAAAGAACCAAGGCAAGAAATGGGTTTTGCTGTGTCTCACCCTTGAACTTTAGTCCCATGTATGAATCAGGAGTGTTGCCTCCTGAGTGTCCCACAGTGCACAAAGAGCTTTATTTCAATAAGTGAGGGATGCTTTTTCTTAAGAAATAAGTTTAATTCAAGGTGGTTAGTGAATACAAGGCATGTAGTGCCTTTATGAAAGTTAAAAGAATCCAGTTACAAAAGAAGCACTGTGTAAAGTCTCAAATAGCTGAAGTGGGCTCCATATTTTACAGAGTACAAAAAATTATTTCATATACAAAGAAAAATACAAATAATGTGCAAAAACCATTTTCACAGGTGGCAATTTATAAAATGAAAATGATAGAAAAATCCTTCATTCTTATTACCCCCGAATTTCTTATATATTAACACAGTTCTGTTTCCTAGTGTGTAGATAATTTTAAATTTGAAAATCTGATTTATTTTTCATCTACAAAGTGGCTTTTTAAAAAGGGAACCATTTTAAAATTACTGAAATCTTATGAATGACTCAGTTAATTTTATATTAAATTATAAGCAGACTACCTGAAAAACAAGGGAATAGAAATCATATATACATATTTTTGAAACATTAGTTTGGTATTTAACATATTAACATTTCAAAACAAATGTGACGATCTAGCTACCTACAACTCCAGCTGACCACAGTGGCTGTTGCAGAAAAGCTGTCCCTGTTCACTGTGTGCAAACAGCACTCCTGTATCTCAAGCTGGACAAACACAGGTTATCAAAAGTACAGAAAAGCTAATGACTAAGCAAGTCCTTAAGTTCACGTGCAGAGGTGCTGTTCGGGTGTCCTCCAGTCACGCCACGGTGCGACCGCGGTCTGTACAGCCCTTGTCACAGGGGTGTGTGCTCATAAACAGCTGGCTTCTGTCTGTCCAACATCTTCACTTCATTAGAGTTCAGTGCAAGTGGCTGTTTTGTGAATTAGTGCATCCAGCTTTCTGCATGTTATTTTGTGTAAGAAGCTGTCAGGGAGCAGAAGAATACATGGGACCACGAAGTCCTGGATCCTCAGGGCACCTTTGGCCTAGGAAATTCAGTGTTTTGGAAGCCGTGTTTTCCTGCATTGGCCTGTACCATTCCTGGCCAATCTTTCCCATCAGGCTATTCTGCATGCCCCTTGGCCTGCCTGAGCACTGGTGGTCTTGCTGTGAACCCAGCGCCGAGCAGGGATCCTGGAAGCACCTTTGGCAGCACCAGAGAACCAAGTATCTCTAAGGTTGGGCAGTAAGAGCAGGAGCCTCCAACGGGAAACCTATGCGGAATAGAAGATAGTCTTAGAGGATTTTGAGTTTTGCTTGTCAGGAAGTTCTCCAAGGAAGTTATGACGTTGGAGAACAGAAAGGATCCAGCTTTCCTGGAGAAGGACCCAGGTGGGTGGTAGCCACCTGGCCTAGGGGATGGGTGACGGATGGCTCAGGAAGCATTCTTCTGATCCCTAACCATGAAGGACTGTTCTAGCCACTAGGTTAGAGCAACCTAGTGCAAGACCCAGGGAGGGCCTGGGGCTCTTGACCAGACTTGTGTGACATAGCTACTCGGCTAAGATGATGTAGCAACTGCTGAGAGAGAGGAATGGCTAAGTCTGGGCAGGAGAACCTCAGGCCCTAGGATGACTCATCAGGACTGAGCAGGAAGCTGTCAGCTCTTCCAGGATTCATGCACTTTTTCCCCATCTGGCACAAGCCCTTCCTCCCTCTTCTGTGTGGGTTGACCATGGCTATCAGGCATCAGAGATACAGCTCTGGATCCTGTCCATCCACTGCTGGGCACTCTGTCCATCCTGGGCACAGAAGTTATACACACGTTTGCTGGTCTTGAGCTACAAAAACAAAGGAAGAGAAGCAGAGATGAGGGCAGGGCTAGTCTACAGGTTTGGTCATGTGAGCTAATCAGTCCCTGTGACCTTCCCTTTTCATGCTACCCTGGAACCTCTGTATTTCCCTGCTCTCCACTACTGTACTATCATTGATTACAGAAGTGACTTTACTTTCCTGGTCCCCAGAGTCACAGGGGATCTTAATAGAAGAGCCTGCAGAGAAAACAGATACTCCAGAAAAGCCTGACTTTGCACCTTCTTGACTAAGAGGGTGTGGAATAGCTGGAGCCTCTTGCCTCACCCATGCACTGCAGCCATGCAGCAAAGGAGCCAAGAAGACTGAGCTTCATCCACATCAGGTGGGGCTGGCTTTCACATTCCCTTCCCATCTCTTTCTCTAAGTCTTCAGCTGGGGCCTCACTGGGAGTTCAGAGTCAGGGAAGCGGCCTCACAGCCTGAGCAGGGCACTAGAGTGTGCCCTGTGTTCTGTATGAAGTCTTGCTTGGCTCTGGGGACTGCATAGGTCCCCTATCAAGTGGCCCATAGAGTGTCCCAAGGCCCGCTGAAGATGCCAGGGAAGACAGTCATCATGTGTGACAAATGATGTTTTTTTTGGATGATCAAGCTTGAAGACAAAAAGATATAAAAGGGAAGTAACATCTGTTTTTGACAGAAGGTGGTGAGTGAATAACAATATTTAACAAGGAGTTCCTCTGCTTCCAAGTGTGGCTGGATACCTTTTGAAGGAGTCTTTTGTGCAAAGCAACATGCAGCCTTTATGAGCCATGGGGACAGTGGGGAGAGGTCAGGTTTGGGGATTAAGAGTGCTGGCTTCAGGCTCTGCAGCAGTTCCCGCAGCCGGGGTGGGGCTGTGGCCCATCTGTAGTCACCATCAACTGCTCTGAGGCCCCATCATCCTTGGAGTGGATGGACTGACTGTAAGGGATTATGTGCAGAGAGCCAGGAAAAGACAAGATCAGCTCACATCAAAGAAAGCCTTGTCACTCGTGTGCTTCGGGGCGCCCATGCTGGGGCCGGCAGGGAGGACCATCTCTACTTCGGCCAAGTCGATGTGCCCCTTACAGCTGGTGTCCTCGCCCGAGTCATAGTATCGCAGCTGGAACCAAAGGACACAAGGGATATGAGACCCAGGAAGAGGAGACAGCAGAGCTTCCAAAAGGTAGGCTTTTCCCATATCTTGCTCAACTATGTCTGGAAGAACAGACAAGAAATTAAAACCACTGTCTGCTTCTAGGAAGAAGAATTAGGTAGCTGGGAGAAAGGGTAAAGAGACACATTTTTTGAAATTTGAATAAATGTATTACATATAAAAGAATAAAAACAACTGTAAAAAATATATGGAACATATGAATGGGGGGGGTTAATGTCTAGAATATATACAAAATTCCTGGAGATTGAGAAGAAAGATAAACAACGTAATGGAAAACTGGTCGCAGGATTTCAACTGGCAACCCACAGAAAAAATGTGAGCGACCTATAAACATCTGCAAAGGTGAACAGCCTAAACAGTCAAAAGTAAATGAAATCAGTGAGATCTCACTTTTCACTTAGATTAAGAAATATCTAAAACGGTTGACTATATTCAGGTTGAATGGAAGGCGTGAGGTATTCATAAGCACCGTTTGTGGGGTTATAACTAGTCAGAAACCTATTAGAGGACAACCTGGCAATATGAACTAAAAGCTAAAATGCTTATACTATTGATACACCTTTCCCACCTCTAGGAATTTATCTTACAGAAACACTCCCACAAGCATGCAGACACACAAAGAAGGAGGTTTCCTTCAGCACTCCCTCTATCAGCTAATGATAAAATGTATCTGCCTGTCAATAGGGTGTTGGTTAATTAAATGATGGTACATCAATAGTATGGAATGCTATACAACATTTAAGAAATAAGATCTATGTGAACTGGTAGAAAAATATGTTCAAGCTATACTATATTTGAAAAGCTAATTTCCAAATAGCATGTAGATATGAAGTGATTTTTGAAAAACAATGAATAGCTCAACATTTGACTGAGGGTTACTATCTGTAAGGACTGGGTTTCACTTGAACTAAATCAGTCTGGATTTCAGAAAGTTACATGGCAGGAATGTGTCTGGTGCCTCTGTCACTGTGATTCTGGCCTCAGACTTTTCCCTGCCTCTCTCTGCAGGCATGGTAGGAGTAGTACAAACAGAAACCCGTATACCTTTTGCATTAAATCTAAAGGACTGTCAGGAATGCAAGTATAATTTGATGTAACTGTAAATTATAGAAACATCATGACATTCTATCTTTTATTTAGTGGGTTAATGGGACTTTTCTATACAGTGTAGTCTCTAATTTCAAAGACAGTGCTGTTTAAAGTCCAGTTGCCTAAAAAGGGCTTCCACTGCATATCTGTAAAAAAAAAAAAAAAAAAAATCTCTGTATCTCTAATCCAACAGGATCCTGTGTAGCCTTTATGAAACTCCTTGAGCAGAGTGAAAGGTGGCTGATCCCCACCTAAACTGTTCAGCTGGCAGGAGTCCTCCAGATGCAGCTCCAGCCAGAGCACTGTACTGGGGTGTGGCTGTGTCTTTCTCAGTAGACTCCATGTTACACACAAATGCACTGAGAATCTGCACAGGGCTGACTGGTTAGTTCTAAGGCAGAGTGAAGTTTCCAGTCAGACTATGGGAGGACATGTGACTCTCCAGTGAATGATGCAAAGAGGCTGAAGTTTGCAGAGTGTCCCCCTACCCTCCAAGATCACCGGAGCAAAGATTCTGACTCTAAGGATGTGGGGAGAGCGGGGTGGGGGGCTAGAGCCGTAGCAAAGAACCTAACAGTGGGGAAAAGACTTCCCAGCATGGTCTGGGAGGCCCAGGCTAGTGTCTGCCCACTGCGGATTTCAGGTTTGGATGGACACACCCCCTTGTGCCTGTTTTAAAGTTCCCTCCCTCCTCTGTTGCTGTCACCTTTGAGGATTATGATGCCTTCTTTAGTACAGGGATGGGCACAGAGAAGGTGTTCAAGAAATGTTTGTTGAATAAATTAACACTCTTGACTCTGAATGGATGCTTTGTGCTGTCGAGATGAAGTGATCTGTGCTCTGGAGAGTGTTCACAGGCACGGGCTCTGTATGTGTGTGTGTGGTAGGCAACATGCGCAAACCCTGAGGCTCTGGCCTGGTTGTGGACAGCAGGCAGCAGGAGATGCATGAGCATTAAAAAGCAGAGTTTTGTTGCTCCTGATGCTCGGGGCGGCCGGTCACTGCCTCTGTCGCACACACCTGCACTTTCTCAGAGGGCTGCCGGGTACTCTCTCACTGGCTCCACGGAGGAGCCCCCAGGTAGCTGGTGAGAGGCCTCAGGGCAGCATTCTGTGCATGGGGGCTGTGCGTGTCTGCTGGGAGTCACACAACAGCCAGGGACGGAGCCTTGCCTGGGGAGAAGTGACTGCTACAGGCTGTGATAGTGTTTATTACCTGATGCTTTGTTACATCCAAAACAAACCAACGGGGCTTCCAGCCTTTCAGTAAAGCCCCTCTTTTGTACAGCGTTCCCTCGAAGGACCTAGAAGTAATGATGACATGGCGGTTAATATGATTTTACTAGGTGCTGTAAAGGCGACATCTGCTGTTTTTATTGGTCAAGTCTCTGTTTCCCCTAGATGATCCAAAAAAGATCAGTTGGAGCTCCCCCCAGAATTTCTCTACTAGACTCTCAGGGAAAGACTGCCTCATTCTGCTGAGATTACCACACTTGTGAGCTTTGGAGCTCTCAGTAGCCATCCTTTGTACCACACTGGGGTTCATGCAGCTGTACAGGAAGCAGAGCTGGTGAATGAGAGGAGCCTGAAGGTACTGTGAGAAACTGGCACCTCCTGGCCTCACATCATGTGAGTAAATTCCTTTCTGCTTGGGCGAGCATGTGCAGGATCTCGGAAGGCTGCCACTGGAGAAGTGCTCACTAACACACATTCCCTCAAAAGACCAGGCAGACAGGAGATAGTAGGGCCCGCCACAAAAAACTACAACCTCCTGGCCTTATTTTAGTTATAAATTTGACTTTTCCTCTTCCAACAACCACCTAACACATTTAAAACAGAAACAGAGAATTAAAGCAGGTCCCTTTTAAGCTGATAGGCGTGGCGCGGCCTAGCCCCAGCGGATTCGAGGGGGCTGGGAGAGCCTCTGTTGCACCCCCGGCAGGGCTCACAGCCTCTACCTGTTCTGGGGGGGGGGGAGCTGGGAGAGCCTCTGTTGCACCCCCGGCAGGGCTCACGGCCTCTACCTGTTCTCGAGGGGGCTGGGAGAACCTCTGTTGCACCCCCGGCAGGGCTCACGGCCTCTACCTGTTCTCGTCGCTCTTGGGCGTGTACTGGCTGTACAGCGTGGCTGCTCTGCGGTCTACCCCGTTGGATGGGGGGACACCAGCATTCTGCTCTTCTGCCACGTTGCTGTCTGGAAGGTGCAGCTGAGGCCTCTTCTGATAAAAAGGGAGGTTGGTAGACACAGTTCCTGGGGAGCCCGAAGGGTATCTCTGGGGCTGAAAAAGAACAGGAGATAGGAAGGCTTTACAAAGACTTTAAGCAACTAATCTGGTAATTTCACTTCTAAAAATTTACCTCAAGAAAGAAACTGGGTCATATATATATATGTCTATATGAAATATGTATAAAAAGATGCTTACCTTAGAGTTTTTTTTTTTTTAATAGCAAAAAACTAGAAAGTACCTAAATGTCTATCACTATGGGGCTAGTTAAAAAAAAATATTTCTGAACAATGGAATTCTAGACAGCTGTTACAAAGGATGCTGATTTATATGCGACAAATAGAAGGACATGCACGCCATATATTACGGAAAAAAGAAAGCAGGTTTTAAAACTATGTCTATGGTAAATTCCTTTTATATATGTGTTTAAAAGTCTGAAGGCATAGTGGTTTATTTCTACGTTATAAATTTTGAGTAATTTCTATTTTATAACTTCTTGTGTTATAAAGAATATATACTTAAAGGAATACATATATCTCATATTCATAATCAGAAAAAAATTAAACTATTTTATTCTTAGAAAAAAGGCAGTAAGACTTCATCCACCCGTGGCCTGTCTGATAGCCCGAGTTGCCACTTGCAGGCAAGAGATGGTGCCCCCAGGACCCCTTCTTACAAGGTCATTCTTCTATACTCCATGCTCCTTGACCCCTCTGTGGCATCTGACCCTGCTTACCTCTCCTTTCCTCAAGTGCTCTCATCTGTCCTAACCCCCTCTGTTGCACTTGGAGCTGACCTGCTGTGGGTTTGGCTGGTGGCCTCCCTGTGTATCAGCCGTGTTATCTGGGCCAGAGCCTGCGCGCATGAGCTGGACGCCACTGCCTCACTGCGGGTTAACAGGACGCTAAGTTGTGGATGCTCAGAGGCTCAGCACAGCCCATTCCACATTTTACAGCTTAAGGGGTGGTAAGAAGCAGAAAATGGAGTATTTGGTATTAAAATATTTTTACAGTAAATGTTTCTTAATTTAGAAACAGAAAGGGTGTGTGAGCAGCAGAGAGTGGCATATTTTACTGTTTTAAAATATTTCATTTTCCCTATTTCTCTGGAGCCAACAAGATCTTGGCATTCCCTTCTTCCCTCCCCTCCTGTGGTAGAAGACCAGCTGAAACCACAGAGGTGCTGAGATAGAAAAGAACCCAGTAATTTCCCCTGGATTTGGGGCACTGAACATAAGTATCATATCACTGTGGCAGAGTGAGACACTCAGGAAGTACTTGGTCGTTTGGAACTTTCTGCCCTGGACCCTCAAGGCATAACCCCTCTCTTCGGCCATAAACCTCCTGGGTTACAAGTGGCAGAGGCCCCACCTGACCCAGTGCCCTTAAGAAGCTCAGCAGCACCTCTTCAAAGGGCTTTGCCAACTCACATGGTCTGCTCTGGGCTCTTCTTTAAGGTCCACGTTTACCCGTTCCCACAGCTGCTGCCACTTCTCAGGGGTTTGGTTCAATTTATGCTCCAGTCTTTCAATTTCCTACAGAGAAATTAAAAGGGTTGGTTTTTTTTTTTTTTGACAGATTAAGTATTGGGTTGGATAAGAAGTTCGTTTGCGCTTTTCTGTAACAGTGGACAAACTCAAATGAACTTCTTGGCCAACAGAGTCTTTCACAGAAATCACGGTGCTCCCCAGAGCCACAGCTCCTCTCAGCAGTGAGCCCAGGGCCTCAGAGGCCTCCCAGCCAGGAACGGTGGTGGCGGGAGTGCTAGCTGGTATGATGCACTGTGGCAAAGATGATTTATTAGGATCTGTAACTGGGCCTCTTTGTACAGATGGCTTAAATAGAGAGATGAAATCTGTATCCTGAACACCTTCACCCTTGGCCAGCCCATAGGAAATCTAACGGCCACAGCTAAAGGTCAAGCACTAGGCCTATGTCCAGACCCTAATAGCTGAGGTGGATGAGAAGTCTGTCCGGACAGAGAAACCCCTTGACTCTTGATGATTCAAACCAGATGGAGGGAGAATGAACCAAGAAATGCCCAAGCCTGGCGTTTCCCTCAGCGGGGAGACTGAGCAGGGCAGCGGCCTCTGTGACGGCGCTCTCACACACGCTTCTCCCGCTGGGAGGACTGAATGGAGAAGACTTCAGAACTGTCTGGCCTGTGTCAGGGCTCAAACCCTTCCCTCAGGGCCGCTCTCTCCCCGTGGGGGTCACTGCCAGAACTGAACTTGTAGAAGACACTGGCAGTGCTCCCATCAGACCACCAGCTACCCACACTGACCGGGGGAAGCGAGGCACCCACAGAAGTCATAACCCAGGCCTGACTCCGGCTCTTGGCCAGATAAAACAGCCGGGAAGCTGCAAACTGCTCTACTTGCTTGAATGCTTCCTCGTAACGATGAAAACCTCCCTTCTACTGAGACTTTTTCCAGCCCCTGTGCCTGGATCTCCAGGGATGCTGGGGAGCCAGTCTGGTTTCCACATGTTCTACGGTGCCGGCAAGAATGCTAGCCAGGAGCTGGTGAACCAGGCTTCACTGAGGCAGGTTCCTGAGGCCTCTCGTGCCTTCAGGGGCCCAGAGCCTTGGGAGTCTTGGCTTCGCGTGGCTGACTTACACTGAAAAGGCTGGTGAGAGCGTCGGGCTGAGCGCAGCTGACATCATCGTAGCACGGCCACACGGTTCTCCTCTGGCTCTGGGGCCTGGCTCCTCCGGCCAGCTCAGAGTCTTCGGAGGGCAGCTGCTTGGGGGTCAGCATCATCCAGTCATACGAGGGCCCTGTGGAAAGTGTCTCCTCTATATAGTAATCCCATTTCTTGAGGCTGGAGACGTTTACATTGGGCTTCAGGGCCTGTTTAAAGAAAATTCTGAAATGTAGTTTTATCCTGATCTCAAAGTAGCCCAAGCTTACTGGCAGGCCAGCTCCTAACAGTGCAGGGTCCAGGGAAGAGGATGAACAGAGGTTCTCATTACATATGTCTACATATTTAAACATTACACATCAATATAACTATTAGATAAAGTATGTTCTATCCTCCTACCCTGACAAATATAACTTCCAAATGACCTAGAAGGCCAGGTTTCAGTTGAGAATTCTCAGACTCCTCGGCACTAGGGGAGGCTGGTCCCAGTTCCCAGTTGTTGGCCTAAACCCCTGCTCCTCCTGGCTCAGCTCTGTCCTACACTCTGAAGGTCTCTTACGAACATGCACATGTACCCCAGCCCTGCAGATGAACTCTGTCTGCTCCCTAACAAATGCTACTCCTTAGCTGCCCTTTGGCTTAGGAGTATACTTACTGGCTTAGGGAAGTGGTCTGGTAAGTAATTTGAATTTGGGCAAGGAATTCTGAAGTACCAGAGTGTGGTCTAGATGAAGGAGGAGCATCTAAGCGTGTATCCTTGGTTTCTCACACACCTCATGAGGAGGGTGCATGTGGAGAAAGGCCAGGTGGGGTCCTATTGTTCTGGGGCCCAGGGTCTGGCCTTTTTGCCTGTGAGTGGTGGTAGAGATCTCCACTCCACTGCAGAGCCTATTTCATGCAGATGGGCATGGCAGAGCATGGCTGTCCCTGAGAAGTCAACCTTCTTGGGCTGGGCTCCAACCTTCCTGCTTCTCATAGGGTTTCTTCCATGGCTCTGGAATGAATGGACATAGGGAAGTCTTTTCTGAAGTACTTAGACAGTATGCTGAGGGTTCAAGTTTTGTTTGTTCTCCTTTCCCAGGGCAAGTTGATTTGCTCTGAATTTCTTGAAGTTATCCTCTCTATGTCTAGGGGGCCAGCTCCTAATTTTTCTGGTCTAGAATTTCCTAACAAACTTCACTGCATCATAATCTAAACCCAAAGTGTATCAACTTTTAAATAGCTTCTGGTATGAAACCTAGTCAAATGTTTATAAAAAGCTTAAACAGCTTATATACGCTCAACGTAAGGAAAACTTCAACACAAAAATATTCCAAAAATGCAAAATAAATTCTTTCTTTACCTCTATTTCCACTGGTGAATATAAATAATTAAAGAAAATGGGACTCCTCTTGTGCATTCTATCAATACACTCCCAAATACAAATTCCTTTTTTGGCATGCTTGTCTCCTTTATCATCAAATAAAGTTCCTGGAAAAAAAAATCAGCACAACAAAAGTCAAATAAATCAACAGTTTGCTTAAAAATGTGATGCATGTAGCAGATGAAAAATGGAGCATTTTGTATGGCTCTAGAAACACCATTGCATGGGCAAAAACCTTAGAAAATAAGATAGGAAAGGACTGTAGCAAAGCTAAAGATAGGAACAGACTTCACAGCTATATGGAAACAAATCCAAATGGAAGGAAAACATGTGCTGAAGTTTTCCCAAGTATTTAGCAATACATCATGACTCCCCCCACCCGGCCACATCCCACGTCTATATCTAGATTCACAGAGGTCCATGCCAGCAGACATTCTACACATTTTTCCAAAAAGCTGGAAGGAAATTATTTGATGAGACTCAGTTAAAAACATAATTTTATGTTTCTTTATAAAGTTGCTGGCTGTTTATTATGAAGCCATTTAAAGTGTTTTCTTTGGTAGTTTACATACACCACACGTCATGGTCAGGGAGACTGTAGATGTCAGATGGGTGTGGTCTGTATCCTTGGGTGAGTTAAAAGCTGAATTGGGGAGGGTGGCATTTCAGGTACTATATTTGTACTTTTCAGTCTGTTATTCACATGAGCCTCCTTTGTTTTAATAGAGAGGAAAGTGTGTTAGCGTGAGGCAGGAGGTGTTTCTTTAAAAGGCCAGGAAGAGTGCCCCTCGTGGCAGTGCTGTCTTTTCTTGCTTTAAATGAAAAGACTCAGTCAAAGTTAATAAGCATTTTATTTACCATAAAATAATGTTTCATGCCCAAGAATGCACAAAATCTTATAATATGAGGGGCCCCCAAGACATGGAGTTTTAAGAGTTGGACATGACTTAGAGACTAAACTAGCACCAACACTAATTAATGTTTCTTCTCTACCTGTTAAGTGTAGAGTGCAGAACAGGAGTTCTAAATCTTGGCCACTCATTTAAAAAAGACAACAAAAAAACAGGGGCTTCAAAAAGTCCCAGTACTTAGGTCTCACCTCAGGCCAATTACAGAATATGAGAACAGGCCCCAGATAAAAGTCATTTTGAAAAGTTCTCTAAGTGACCCTAATGTCCACTGTAACCAGCTCTACTTAATGTCTTCCCAACACAAGGGTGACTAAAAAATTAAGGTTTCTGATTGTGATGTGTGGAATGACAATTTTATGAGTCAACAAAAGTCTGGAAGTACAAACAGGAAAGGAAATCGTCTCATCAGTGCTATCTCCCTTACCAAAAGTATGAAATATTGTACTAGACAAGTTTAATAGCATGCAATGAAAAACAGTATTTCTTGCTTTCATATTTTAACCTCAGAACATTAGTATTTTCAGCCATTAAGAGAATCCTCTTTATGAATATTCAGTATGTATAATATACTGAAAAAAACAGTAGACATAACATACTGCTTTTCTTTATTTGATTGTCTTCTTAACAAAAATACTCATGTGTATCCCCCTTTCCCCCTCCCTGTAACAACAGCAGAGTAAGAACGAAAAATCCCCTTGGGGAACGTTTACACAGGGGCTGACCAGCTTTCAAGAATCTATTCTTTAGAACTGTTACTGCCATTAAAAATTATAATAATGGTGCGATCTAAAATTTACTGAGTTCTTACTATGTGGTAGCAACTGTGCTAAGAAATTTACAAATATTTCCTAATGTGGTCATCCTGGTCCAAAAAGGGGTGTGTGCTGTTATTATCCTCATTTTAAAGATGTGGAAACTGAGGAAACTCGGAGAGGAACCTAACCTATCCTAAGTATCGATACTTGGCTGGTAACTGGCAGTGTTGAAATTGAACTGTATTCTGTTAAATTCTGCTCCAGAGCCCGTGGCCATAACTGCTATGCAAACTGCTTCCAGGGGAGCAGTAACCTAGCAGAGAGTACCAGGGATGGCATAACTAGGAGTCAGGTGTTTCTCCACAAACCGTGTTCCTGCTTGGAGATAATAAGATAGTAATAAGCAGATTTACGTTTTCAAAGGTGCTACATGATGACCATTGTCCCTAAGATCTGGCACAGCACAAAATCTCACTCATTCATGTCCATTATACTTTCATAGTTCAGAATAAAACACTGAAATGGCCTTGCCACACTTGGGGGTGATTATTTTATTAAAAATACGTAAAACTAACAGAAAAAGATTGAAGAAGGGCATGCAAACACGTACCGTGCTCTAATCTTTCATAGTCTGAATCCAGGAGAAATGTTTTAAAGCGATTAGACACATAGTGGAAAGCCAAGAACTTTAAGTAATAAAGATTGAATTCAAACTCAGTTGGATACTGGTTGTGAACCTGAAACACACAAGGCAAAGAAAAGAATAAGAATTAAATGAGACAAAAAGTGGATGCTGTGCCGCTGAACACTGACTGAAATGCATGGGAGACCATTTGGTGACTCAGTCAGTTGAATCCCTAACAGGAGTGGAAGTGGGAAGTGAACCAGCCCTTTGCCAGATACCATGCTAGGGGGTTTTATAAACATAATCTCATATAATCTCCATAACAACACTGCAAGATATGCATTATTTTTTGCTGGATTTATTGAGCTATAATCAACATATAACACTGTATAAGTTTTAAGTGTACAACACAGTAATTTAATACACAAATCTATTGTAAAATGATTACCATGTTAGTGTTAGTTAACACCTCCATAACCTCATATGATTACTGTTTTGTTTTTTGGTGGTGAGAATATTTAAGATCTACTTTCTTAGCAACTTTCAAGGATATATAATACAGTAATGTTAACTATAGTTGCCATGATGTACAATGGATCCCCAGAATTTTCTCTTCTTAAATCTGGAGATAAATATCTCCTATCTGCCATCTCCCCACACCCCCCAGCCTCTGGTAACCACTATTCTACTCTGTTTTTATGAGTAAGGCTTTTTAAGGTTTTACCTGTAAGTGAGATCATATAGTATTTATCTTTCTCTGACTTACTTCACTTGGCATAATTCTCTCAGGGTTTATCTACACAGTTGCAATGGCAGGATTTACTTTTTTCTCATGACTGAGTGATATTCTAATGTTTATATATATAATGTTTATATCTATAACATATAATATCCATTCATCTGTAGATGGATACTAGGTTGCTGCCATTTCTTGACTATTGTGAATAATGCTACAATGAGGTATCTCTGAGATAATGATTTCATTCCCTCTAATATATCCAGAAATGGGACTGCTGGGTCCCATGGTAGTTCTATTTTTAATATTCTGAGGAGCCTCCATATTGTTTTCCATAGTGGCTGAACCAATTTACATCCCCACCAGCAATGCACAAGAGCTCCCTTTTCTCTACATCCTCTCCCACAGTTACCTTTTGTCTTTTTGATACTAGCCATTCGAACAAGTGTGGAGTGATGTCTTGTGATTTCAATTTGCACTTTCCTGGTGGCTCAGAGGTTAAAGCGTCTGCCTGCAATGTGGGAGACCTGGGTTCAATCCCTGGGTGAATGAGCACTTTTCCATATACCTTTGGCCATTTGCATGTCTTTGGAAAAATGTCTGTTCAGATCCTCTGAAGATAGGTATTATCACCCACCCCCAACTCTGTACGAATGAGGAAGCTGAAGATGAGCAGGGTTAAGTAATTTACCCATGGGCATGTACAGTAATGAGTGAGCCCAGATTTGAATCCTGGCTTGTTAGGCTGCACAGTCAGTGTCTCATTTACTTATACTGTGCTAGATACTTAACAGATACGAATTATTGTATGCTGTGGTCCTTGCTTTCCAGGCATTTGGGGTGTAGCAGTGTGTAATACAATAAGAAAAATTATACTTACAGAAGTTTGGCAGTGAAAGGAATGAGAAGAGAAGGTGGTGGCTTGGGGGGTGGACAGCAAGAGTCGTTTTCCTGACAAAAGAAATGTGTGCCCTGTCTGAGGGCAACGCAGGAGGAGCCAACAGAGAATAGACTGTGGAGAAAGAGCTGATAACTAAGAGAGTAAGGCCCTGGGAAAGCAAGAATGAATGAGGGCAAGGGTCCAGAAGCAGGCAAAAGCCTTAAAAATGAGGCGGAATAGAAGAGTAGACAAAAAGAAAAGTATGTTCAAGTGCCAAGGGTGGGAGGGAAGAGCTTATGCCTTTTAACTTTAATTTTCCATCAATAACTTAGTGAGGTCACTGGAGGGAGGAATAGGATGAGGGAATGGCATAGAAGGGTGGGAGCAAGGCAGAGCCTGGAACGGTCACTGAGCTGTGGTGTGCTTTAGGCAGACTCTCTGGAACCATCTTATGTTGGCAGAAGATAGGCTGATGACCTTGGGACACTCTGTGGTCCACCCAGCAATCTCACCTCTGGACCGCTCACTCTCTCATGACCAATGAGAGAATTTCGCTTGGTTGAGATAAGTTCCAATCATAACTGTATTTGCTTAAAAGCTGTTTCAAATGAACACTGCAGGCAGGCTGTCTAAAAGCCAGCTTTCCTTCCATGTTTAATTTGGCAGTGTAGACTCACACTTGGTCAGCCAAGAGAGCGGCATATGTGCAGTATGTTGATTACTCAATAGATCAATGGGAGTTTGAAGTCATGATCTGGATACCATCAATTTATCAACTTTTATCACTTGATTAGAAACCTAGATTTCTGTGATGATTAAGGGTTTTTTTTTTTCTATTAACTTTTTTTTTGGCTTTTATACTGAACTAAAATTTTAGTTCATACGTAATGCAAAATAAAATGGAGGCTAAGAAGATGTATTAAAACAGTCTGACGCTTCTGCATCAGGCCTGCAAACTGCGAATGGACCTGCGTTCTTGACCTGAGCTTCCGTTCTTCCTGTTGCGTCTGGCTTCCCCAGGATAGGGGAGCTTTCTGTAGGACAACTGGGGTGTGGCTCTGAATAGTGAGGCAGTGCACCATATTCCAGGTTTTAGAACTTAAACTTTTTAGCCTGAGTTTCTGAATCCACAGCACCACCTCAAGGGGCCCGGTGCACATGATGGAGAGGGGGTGACTTGGACTGTGGCTGTTGGGATAGAAGGAGACAGGTCCAGGATGGAGCTTGGTTCTCTACCATCTGAGAGGCTCAGGGAGAAATCTGCAATGTGCTTGGGTGTGAGCTCCAAGAACAACTTTGCCCCAAGAGCCCTTGGAATAAAACTCCATACTCATAGGCCAGACCCTTGGCTCACTATTTCCAGGGGAAGAGTTCAGGGCAATTTCCACTGACCTAGTCCATGACAATTCTAAAAACTTAAAAAAAAAGTTATTAAACAAAGCCCCAGAATAACAAAACATTTCTCTCAGTGATTCTTCTCCATAAAAACCACTTGCTGCATATGTAACTGTTATCTTTTCTTGATTATTCTGATATTTAATATGCTTAGGAATATAATTTTAATGACTCACTTCTGAGGTAAAGTAGAATGGAAATGATAATGAATATGACCTTAAGTTGAACTTACAGGCACTCAGGGAGATCAGCCGCTAGGACTAGAAGGAAAACTCCTCTATAAGTGGAAAAATGCTCTCACAGAAGACTGTGCTGAGTGACTGACCTCACCACAAACCTTGTACTCTACAATTAACGACAGAAAGACTAGACACTTCTTCAAGGCTGCTGGCACTCGCCCTGCTCGAACTGCAACTGCTGCTTAGAAAACATCCAGGTGTGAATGCGTGGCGGCACCATGGTGTCTGTGTCTCTGTGGCCATGAAGGCACCTGCAGGTGCTAACTGCTTGGGGTTAAAAACAGTCTGTCCCCATACTGGGGTTAATTATCAGGTCTGTTAGAAGTGGAAGAGAAGATGCTGAACAACTTGGTTCTTTTACTTGGTAGCAACAGTTTTAAGCAACAAGCATGTAAAAATTTATTCGATGGAAAAAAAAAATCAAAGTGACCTGAATGCTGGGGTGATTAATGCCTAGATAACCACATTTGGAATCTGACATTAATATGGCAAAACCAATACAGTATTATAAAGTAAAGTAAAGTAAAAATAAAAAAAAAGAAACTCAAGGAATTTTTCTGAAATGTCTTTTTACTATAATGAAAAATTAAGACCTGATTGTGAATACAAGACAAAAATCTCATGCCTAGACTTCTAGTAAAAAAGAAAATTATACTCTCTCCATTTAGTCCTACATCCCAGAAACTGAGTGTGTCCTGTTGTTTGGCTTCCCCCGCCTTGTCAATAGGACACCTGGATTCTCCTGCTGTACCCCACCACAGTGCTCTCCACAAGGCACAGTACACACAGGCCTTCTCCTCCTCCCGTTAAGTACTGTTGTGATAGAGGAAATGGGAGCAAGGCCAGAGACGTCCTCCAGGACTTACTACAGGGAACGAGTGAGAGTTTAGAGGTTTGTTAGCCACTTTTTTTTTTTTTTTACTTTAATGAGGTATAATTGATACACAATAAGCTGCATATACTTAAAGTGTACAATACACTACATTCTAACATCTCCATACACCTGTGAAGCCATTACCACCATCAACACAGTGAACCTACCAACCATAACTCCCCAGCATTTCCTGCACCCTCCTCTGCAAGCAATGACTGATTTGCTTTTTGTCACTATGGGTTAATTTGTACCTACTTGAACTTTATATGGGGCTTCCCTGGTGGCTCTGTGGTAAAGAATCCGCCTGTCAATAAAGGAGATGTGAGTTCAATCCCTATGCTGGAAAGATCCCCTGGAGAAGGAAATGGCAAACCACTCCTGTATTCTTGCCTGGATAATCCCATGGACAGAGGAGCCTGGCAGGCTACAGTCCATGGGGTCGCAGAAGAGTAGGACACAACTTAGCAAGTGAACAACAAGAACTTTATATAAACGGAATCAGAAATGTGTACCCTTCTTGTGTGTGTGCCTTCTTTCACTAAGCATAATTATTTAAGATGCATCTATGTTGTTGGGTTTTCAGTAGTAAATTCCTTTATATAGCTAGATAGTATTCCACTACATGGATATACCACAATTTGTTTATTCATTTGCCTGTGGATGGACACTGGGTTGCTTCTAGATTTGAGGTTATTACATATAATGTTGCTGTGAATAGTTATGTATGAGTCTTTTTTTTGGGGCATAAAGCCTTCGTTTCTCTTGCTTAACTGCCTAGGGATGGAAAGATGAGTCATACAGTAGATAGGTATGTTGAACTTTTAAATAAATGGTCAAATTGTTTTCTCAGTGATATAATTTTATATTCCCAGCAGTGTTAACAAGTTATAGTTATATAGTTATATATTATAACACCAGCAGTGTTAAAAAGTTCTAGTTCCTCTACATCCTTGTCAGCACTCCAGGCAGTCAGTTTTTAAATTTTAGTCATTAAAATAGGTATATAGTAGTTAAATAGCTACACAGTATATAGTTAAATAGTATAGTATAGTAGTGAAATAGCTACATACTCCAGTACTCTTGCCTGGAAAATCCTACGGATGGAGGAGCCTGGTAGGCTACAGTCCATGGGGTCGCAAAGAGTTGGACATGACTGAGCGACTTCACTTCACTTTACTTCAATGATTTTAATTTGCATTTCCTAATGACAAAAGATAAAAGTATCTTTTCATCTGCTAATTTTCCATCTGTATATCTTTGAAGTCAGTATAAATGTTATGCTATTAAAAAAATAGGTTGTTTCTTAAATATTGAGTTTTGAGAATCCTTTATATATACTAGATATAAGTCCTCTAGCAGATACATGATTTGCAAATGTTTTCTCCCACTCTGTGATTTGTCTTTTCATTTTTTTAACAGTGATTTTGAAAAACAAAAGTTTTTAACTTTGACAAAGTCTAATTTATCTAAGGGAGGCCTAGTGTGCTGCGATTCATGGGGTTGCAAAGAGTAGGACACGACTGAGCAACTGAACCGAACTGACTGAATTTATCTAATTTACTTTTTAAATTAATCTAATTTATTTTTTTCTTTTATGGATGATGCTTTTGGTGTTGAATCTAAGATATCCTTGCCTCATAACCCAAGATCACAAGGATTTCTTCCTATGTTTTCTTCTAGAAGTAGAGTATTATGACCCCTTTGTAATTAATTTTTATATTGATGCAAGGTATGGGTCAAAAATAATTATTTTGCATCTGGAAATCCAATTGTCTGATACCATTTGTTGAAAAGACTCTTTTCTACCTATTGTTTAGACATTTTTTTATTTAAAAACTTTTGTTGAAGTGTAGCTGATTTACAATGTTGCATTAGTTTCTGGTGCATGGTGAGTGATTATATATATATATATATATATACACACACACACACACACACATATGTATGTGTGTATATATATGTATATGTATGGGCTTCCCTGGTGGCTCAGCTGGTAAAGAAGCTGCCTGCAATGCCAGAAACCAGGGTTCAATCCCTGGGTTGGGAAGATCCCCTGGAGAAAGGAAAGGCTACACACTCCAGTATTCTGGCCTGGAGAATTCCAAAGACTGTATAGTCCATGGGGTCACAAAGAGTCGGACATGACTGAGCGACTTTCACATACACATACATCACATATATATATTTATACATATACACACACATATATTCTCTTTCCTATTCTTTTCCATTATGGTTTATTACAAGACACTGAATACAGTTCCCTGAGCTGTGGGAACTTCCCACAGTGGGACCTTGTGGCTTAACTGTTCTATATATAGTAGTTTGCTAATCCCGAACTCCTAACTTATCCCCACCCCATCCCCTTTCCCCTCTGGTAATCATGATTCTTTTTCTATGTCTGTCAATCTGTTTCCATTTTGTGAGTATGTTATTGTTATCATATTTTTGATTCCACGAATAAGTGATATCATACTTACCTATTAGTTTTGCATGGTTGTCCATATACCATATATATATGGAACTAGTTCTGGACTGTCTATTCTGTTACATTGATCTATTTGTCTATCTTTATACCAATTATCCTGTTTTGATTACTACAGCATTATAATAAAATCAGATAATGTTAGTTCCCCAATTTTGTTCTTTTTCAAAGTTGTTTTGGCTATTCTAGATCATTTGCCTTTTCATATGGATTTATTTGAATTAAGTTTGCCAGTTTCTTTCTACAAAATAGTCTCCTAGGAGTTTTATTATAATTTCATTGAATCTTTAATTTGGGGAAACTGATATTTTAACACTGAGTTTTCTGATCCATGAACAATAGGTATTTCTTGATTTATTTAGTAAATATTTTCTCTTAGTAATATTTTATAAGATGTGTATAAGAGACAGGGGTTATACAGAGAACTAGTTCTGGACTGTCTATTCTGTTACATTGATCTATTTGTCTATCTTTATACCAATTATCCTGTTTTGATTACTACAGCATTATAATAAAATCAGATAATGTTAGTTCCCCAATTTTGTTCTTTTTCAAAGTTGTTTTGGCTATTCTAGATCATTTGCCTTTTCATATGGATTTATTTGAATTAAGTTTGCCAGTTTCTTTCTACAAAATAGTCTCCTAGGAGTTTTATTATAATTTCATTGAATCTTTAATTTGGGGAAACTGATATTTTAACACTGAGTTTTCTGATCCATGAACAATAGGTATTTCTTGATTTATTTAGTAAATATTTTCTCTTAGTAATATTTTATAGTTTGTGTCTGGGTCTTTAATGTATTTTGCTAGATTTCTTTCATTTTTTGGATACTGCTGTAATATTTTTTAATTTCAATTTTCCTATGGTTTATTGCTAGCATTGATTTTTGTATATTGAGCACGTATCCTGCAGCTTTGCTAAACTCATTCATTTTAGTATCTTTTTTCTTTTTTGGGGGGTAGAGTCCATAGATAATCATGTTGTTTGCAAATAAAGCTAGTTTTACTTCTTCCTTTCTAATGTGGGTGTCTTTATTATTATTTTCTTGCCTTATTGCATGGCTATTAAGTTTAGTACAATGCTGAACAGAGGTGGTGAAGCAGGCATTCACATCTTGTTCCTCATCTTAGGGGGAAAGCATTCAATCTTTCATTATTAAGCATGATACTAGCTGTAGGTTTGTTTTTGATACTGTTTATAGTTTAAGAGAATTTCTGAGAATTTTCACAAGGAAGGGATTTCATATTTTGTCAGAAGCTTTTTCTCTGCATCTCTGAAATGACTGTATGGGCTTTTTTTTTGGTCCCTTAGTATGTTTTTTAGCCTCACTGGGTCTTCGTTGCTGTGCACAGGCTTTCTCTAGTTCTGGTGAGCAGGGGCTCTTGTTGCAGTACGCAGGCTTCTCGTGAGGGCTTCTCTTGTAGAGCATGGGCTCTAGGCTTGCAGGCTTTAGTAGCTGTGGCACTCAGACTCTACAACATGGGCTCAGGAGTTGTGTGCACTGGCTTAGCTGCCCTTTGGCATGTGGGATCTTCCCAGACCAGAGATCGAACTTGTGTCCCCTGCACTAGCAGGCAGATTCTTAGTCACTGGACCACTAGGGAAGTCCTAGCTCCTTAATATGGTGAGTTACACTAACTGATTTCAAGTGTGAAACTGCACTCCTAGAATAAATCCCATTTGACCATGGTATATCACTTTTAAAATATATTGTTGAATTTGATTTGCTGACATTCTGTTAGAAAATTTGAATCTATGACCATCAGAGATACTGATCTATAGTTTCCCTTTTGCTTTATCAGACCAAAGTAATGCTGGCCTCATACACTGAGTGTCTTTTTGCTTAATTTTTGGAAGAGTTTTTGTAGAATTGCTATTATTTCTTCCCTGGGCTTCTCTGTTAGCTCAGTTGGTAAAGAATCCACCTGCAATGCAGGAGATCCCGGTTCAGTTCCCAGTTGGAAAAATCCACTGGAGAAAGAATAGGCTACTCACTCCAGTATTCTTGGCCTCCCTTGTGGCTCAGCTGATAAAGAATCCATCCACAATCCTGGGTTCGACCCCCAGGTTGGGAAGATCCCCTGGAGAAGGGAAAGGCTACCTACTCCAGTATTCTGGACTGGAGAGTTCCATGGACTGTATAGTCCATGGGGTCGCAAAGAGTAGGACACGATGGAGCGACTTTCATTTCCTTAAATACTTGGTAGAATTTGCCAGTTAAGCCACTGAGGGCTGAAGCTACCTTTCTACGTGGAAAGGTTTTGACTTCAATTTCAATTTCTTTACTAGATACAGGCCTATTCAGGTTATATATCTTTTCTCGAGTGAATGGGATAGTTTGTGTCTTTCAAAGAATCTGTCCATTTGAACTAAATTTTTAATTTTACTGATGCAAAATTGTTCACAATATTCCATTATGCTCCTTTTACTATCTGTAGAATCTGTAGGGATGTCATCTTCTTCATTTCTAATACTGGTAATTTTTGTGTGTGTGTGTTTTTTTTTTTCCTTTCAGTCTGGCTAGAGGTTTATTAATTTTACTGATCTTTTCAAAGAAAAGCTTTTGGTTTCATTAGTTTTCTTTATTGTTGGCTATAACTTGCCTAAAGGCAAGTCTGCTTCAAATAAATTTAGCTGTACTGTATTATGCAGAACTGGGAATGATAGGCATCTCAGCCTATAAATTAATTTTATGTGAGCATTTCCCCAAATATGCTGATAAAAAGAGTTTTAGGCCCCTTTCAATCATCATCTGGATTCTGTTGTTCAAAACAATTTTGTATTTATCTTGATAAAAAGAAAAAAATATATACAGATTTAAAATACTAGGACTAACC
>SJYC01079912.1:0-70807 GCA_006408675.1 Madoqua kirkii
AGGACCTGTATTTAATGGTATCAACATTTTAAAAATTATGAGTATACTAGACACACCCTAGAAAAAACAGGTAGCTAATACTAGTTTTTGTTATTTCACAGATTAAGATTTAACAAACATTAACTGTGTACCTTCTGTGCCAATCATTTCACATAAGATTTTTAATCCTTCTGAGATATATATATATATATAAAGAAACTGAAGTACAAAGAGGTTAAATAATTTGTTAAAGATCAAAAATTAGTAAATGAGACTAATATGCAAACTCAAATGTACTTTATGGGCTCAAACATTAAAAGCTTTTAACGTGCAGTTGCTTTGTTATAAAACAGCTTAGAGTATGCCAGTTTTGCCAGTTTTCAGTTGACTGGGAAGCAGGCAGACACCTGAAACTCTTGAATATATCATGAATCTATTGAATGCAGTTATTTTGCCAATACTCATGGATACATTTTAGAGTTACTGACCTATGTGACGGAGCAGCTTAGCTGCTCAAATATGTACTCACAGGGAAAGCTCACATCTCTAAAAGGCAAATAGCTTTTCTCTTTGGAACAGGACCCAGCATAGTGCTGGCATATTGCTGGCATGTGCTAACTGTGAGGAGAATCCTATCACAAAGTCAGACCAGAGTGAGTCAATTTACAAACTGAACAAACTTCAAACGCAAAGTTATAACTGTTACTTGTTTTGCTCCAAGTAGGAAATAATGAGAAAGTCCTAAAATGCACTCAAAGATTTAATCTAATGCTGGAATAAAGGAGATGCTTTCCTACATGCCATGTTTTCAAATTCATATTATATGTATTTTTCCCTCTTACTTTTAGAAAGAAATTTTAGGTAATTAAAACAATTTTTTTGGATGTATTTTCCTTCTAAGTTTGGTTCAACTATTTTAAGAAAAGGAAGCATCCTGTAATGATATCATCAGAGCTAAGCCAATTTCTTTTAGAAGCAACAAAAAAATCTGCCAGATGTTGCTATTATGAAACAGTGATCCAGCGTTTATAATTCATCGACACCTGGATAAACTGGCGTAAACAATGGCTTTTTATATGATGAGGCAGTTCTAATTTAAGATCAGTGCTTCATCTGTTTTCTTTGTAACTCTATTAGTACTAATGGGCAAGTCTAGGCATACTTCCATGGATTGCCTTTTGGCATTCAGTGTGTTAGAAATGGCTAATAAGCAGTGAACACATTCCACCTGGGAAAGTTTCGCTTGCTGCTGCATAATTTTGCACTTATTTTTTAAAATGTTCTTGGGCCTCGCTCCGTTTCGTGCTCCTGAGAGACTGAGGACAGCACTAATTTGAACTGTCTGGCAAAGGAGAGTCATGTAGAGCATTAGTGTTCACTTGAAAGGTATTCCAAGAAGGCATTTTCTAATGCCTAAAACCAGTATGTAAGAGATGAGGAAACACTACCATATAATTAAGTCAGCAAGAATCAAAAGCATTGTCTGTTAACTACAGTCTCCTGTTTTTGAATGAATATATAAGCCCTTTCAGCACAAAATAATCTACTTCACCAAAACTATCACAGCCAAACATTCTTTAAATACTGCAATTAATGTCATATACTCACTTTGTCATGACTTGCCTGCACTTAGGTAATTATTAGGGTACTAAGCTGAAGGGTTCAGACAAATTTTTAAAAATTTATATTTTAATTTTTTTTTTTAAACCTGGTACAACCAGATTAGAAATCATACTAAAGGGTCTTTGGATCCTGTGAAGCACTCACCTGCAAGTAATCGAGCTTTCATTAAAAGTCAACTTTGTTTTCAATTTCAGAACTAATTGGTTTATAAAGAATATTTACATTTTAACTCTTGTTTAAAATAAGAAAGTTCCAAAAATTAAACATATGCCCCAAGTTCCATTATCTAGCTTAACAATACACAGTTTAAGCATCTATTGTAATGAATTCTAAAGGTAACAGAAATATAATTCATACTTCGTTTTAGTTTATGTTGAATTGCTTTGGTTACACCACTGAAGAGGTACTTGCAGAACACAGGTTACTTTCCAAGATTCAGACTACTCATGGTTCTGTTCAACTCACCCCACCCCAACAATAAAATACAAGCATTACATTTCAAGTAATTATTATTATACTTGGGATACAATGATATTCCCATCTGTGAGGACAGTGTGTCTTATATGAGAATATTCCATGACTCTGCTTGTGAGTGGATTCTTTTGCTGACGCAAATATTTAGGTATGCAGAGCTCTGCAAATTGAATGTGGGTGTTTAACACCTTTAATAGTGCGTTTAACTGAAGCCAAGTTCAGCCACACAAACACAACCCCTAGCAACTCTCCCTCAAGTAAAGAAAAGGGATTTTTAAAAGGTACAAAGTCGAAAAGGAGGTCAGGAGAAAGGGAGCAGGAGACAGGAGAAGAGTAAGAAAATTCGGAAAGATGGAAAATGTGAGAATAGCAGAAAATGACAGAAGATAAGAGGCTATACTAGGATGCCTGTAGGATGAAGATCTGAAAAGGAAGAGTTTGCTCTGTAAACCCCAGAAGCCTTAGAAGCCCAAGTGCTATGATGGGTAAGCGTTACCCCCTTTATGGGGTCGCTCAATCGTGTCAGACTCTTTGCTACCCCATGGACTGCAGCCCACGAGGCTCCTTCTTCCACGGAATTGTCCAGGCAAGAATATTGGAGCGGGCTGTCATTCCCTTCTCCAGATCTTCCTGATCCAGGGACTGAACCCAGGTCTCCTGCATTGCAGGCAGATTCTTACTGTCTGAGCCACCACCAAAGCCCATAAAAGGATAAAATAGGGCTAAAAATGAGAACAGTTGCAAGTCTAGAGGCAGTGCTAAGACTTCCAGGATCCTTTCCTATCCCATGAAGTCACGTGACTACCTTCTTGCAGGCAAGAGACTAGAGGTTTGTTGTTTTGAAAAACTAAACTTGTTAAGTTCTGGACTTGGGGACACCTGTGCACAAGTACGTTAATGATGAAACTGACTATGGAAAAAGGAAAAACCTGCATACTTCACTGGGATTTCCCTGAACCTATTTCTTGCCGAGCTTCCAGAAAGCAGCCAGCCAGGTTTGTAAGTGCCCTCTGGGTATCACACCGGCAAGTTTTTCTTTAGAGAAACTAGAGAGCAGTTGTCTTTTTTTAGAACTCCAGTTTACTGACAGGTTGGAGTTACTATTTAAAATATTATTTTTCAGGTTCATTGAAGTACAATTTAAATACACTAAAATGTTCCTATTTTAAGCATACAGGTTGACTCGTTTTGGTCATATGTTTGTGTAACTGTGGTGGTGTAACCGCCACCACAATGAGGATGCAGAATAGTTCCCTCATCCTATGACGTTTGCTCATGCCCTTTCGGAGTTGACTCCCTGCACTGACCACCGGTTCCAGGCAACCACCGATCTATTTTTCTACCACTATTTTGCCTTTTGTAGGATATCCTACCAGAGAAGGCAATGGCAACCCATTCCAGTACTCTTGCCTGGAGAATTCCAGGGACAGGGCAGCCTGGTGGGCTGCCGTCTATGGGGTCGCACAGAGTCGGACACAACTGAAGCGACTTAGCAGCAGCAGCAGGATATCCTATGGGCATATAGTGTGTAGCCTGTAGTCTTTTTAACCTATTTTTCTCCATGGTTTTAATGAGAAATAGTTGGTATACATCACTGTAAAGATTTTAGGCATATAGCATGGTTGTCTGAATTACATATATTATGAAATGATTACTACAATGTGTTTAGCTAACATCTACCATCTCATACAGATAAAGTAAGAAGAAAAACAAATTCTCCTTGTGATGAGATTTCTCTTTTTTCATGGATCATGCTTTTGACATGTCCATGTTGTGTGTATTATTTCATTCCCTTTGCTCGCTGATTAATATTCCACTGTGAGCATATACCAGACTTGGTTCATCTGTTCACCAGCTGATGGATGATGGTTTTTCATGATCATTTTATAATCATACCTTTTATAATCATACCTATTCTCCTCTCCCCACTATCTCCAACCCCAATAATAACTGGGTATTAATAATTGATATCATCAATAATTAATGGTCTTATCCCTAAAATTTCATCATTTTTGAAAATGTTATGCTAACGGAATCATAGTGTGTGACCATTTGAGACTGCTTACTCAGCATCATGCTCTTGAGATTCATTCAAATTGTTGCCTGTTATCAGCAGCTCACCCCTTTTTATTGCTGAGCAGTATTCTGTGATGTGGATACACCACAGTCCTTTAGCCATTTACCTATTTTAGGACCTTCTGTCCCCTCTCCCCTGCAATTTCTGGCTCTTATAAATAAAACTTCTATGATACTTTCATATTTGAGCTGAGTTTCTTATAAAATGTATGTTGTTAGGTCATGTTATGTTTAGACTGTCTCCATTTAATGCAATTACTGATATGTTAAGGCTGGAGTCTGTCATTTTACGTTTTGTCTTCAGTTCTATATTGTTTTTCCTTTGTTTACTTTCCTGCCTTATATGGATTACTTGAACATTTTTTAGAATTCCATTTTGACTTATCTGTAGTATTTTTGAGAGTATATCCTTATATAGCTTTTTTAGTGGTTGTTCTAGAAATTACACTACATATATTGTTATGGTCAACCTGTGTTGGTATTTTACCAGCTTAAGTGAAGTGTAGAAACTTTACTTGCCTTCACATCCCTTTGTGCTCCTCCATTTCCAATTGTCCTATTTCCTCTACCTATATTGGGAACATCAAATAGTGTTATAATTTTTGCTTCAAGAATAATTTAGTGGGTTACCATTTCCTTTTCCAATGCATGAAAGTGAAAGTGAAGTCGCTCAGTCATGTCCGACCCTTAGTGACCCCATGGACTGTAGCCCACCAGGCTCCCCATCTATGGGGTTTTCCAGGCAAGAGCACTGGAGTGGGATGCCATTGCCTTCTCCATAACTATTTCCTCTACCTATATTGGGAACATCAAATAGTGTTATAATTTTTGCTTCAAGAATAATTTAGGGAGCTCAAGAGAAAAGTATATTGTGTTTACCTATATTTTACTTTCTATTGTTTTTTTTCCTTCCTGATATCCCAAGATTCCTTTTTTTTATCATTTATTTTCTACTTGAAAAATTTCCTTTAGCCATTTAGGTCTATGATCCATTTCAGGCAAACTTCTGATGTAAGAATTCGGGGTTCATAGTTTTCTATACAGATATTCATAGTTTTCTATACAGATATTCAGTTATTCCATTACCATTTGTTGAAATGTTTCCTTTCCCCATGTCTGAGTTTACAATTATGCTCTGGGCGTGGGTGGGGTGGGGGAGCACTGTCTTTAGAGTCTTAATCCCTTATTGTGGAAGCAGAATTAAATTTACTTATTTTATTTTTAAATATTTATTTGGCTACACTGGGTCTTAGTTGTGGCATGTGGGATCTAGTTCCCCAGCCAGGGATAGAACCCAGGCCCCTTGCATTGTGAATGCACAGTCTTGGCCACTGGGCCATCAGAGAAGTCCCTAAACTTACTTACTTTAAACTTTATTTCATGCTGTGAAATCAGAGGATGTCACTTCAACATGTTGCAAAAAAGGAACAGTTACAAACTTTCATTTTAACTAAAAAAAAAATTAAGTTAATTTTAGGATAAAAATGTGAAAAAAATATGGATATTTTCAAATGCTTATGGATAATATCTTAAAGTGCTTAGTAAAGAAGTTTATAAACAAATGGCCTATTCTCAGTTTAATTCTTATGTAAGAAAATCCTGATGGGGGAATTCCCTGGTGGTTCAGTGGTTAGGACTCTACACTGTCAATGCTGAGGACCTGGGTTCAATCTCTGGTCAGGGGACTAAGATTCCTGCAAGCTGTGTAGCATGGCCAAAAAAAAAAACCACCCCAAAACTTGACATGAGTTCAGTTAAATTCTTATTTAAAAATAGTCTACATGGGTGGCTTTACCTGCCATTCCTCTCATTGAAGTACATTTTAAAAAAATATCCTTTTCCATTATAGTTTATCCTGGGAGACTGAATATAGTTCCTGTGCTATACACGACAGGACTTTGTCATTTATTCATTCTAAATGTAATAGTTTGCACTTACCAATACCAAACTCGCAATCTATCCCTCTTCCTCCCCACACCTTCCTTGGCAACCGCAAGTTTTATTTCTATGTCTGTGAGTCTGTCTCTGTCTTGTAGATGAGTTCATTTGTGCCATATTTCAGATTTCACATATAAGTGATACTACATGGTATCCGTCTTTCTCTTTCTGAGATACTTAGTATAATAACCTCTAGTTGCATCCATGTTGCCATAAATGGCATTATTTCATTCCTTTTTATGGCTGAGTAGTATTTCATTGCTTTTATGTACCACATCTTTATCCATTCATATTTAGGTTGTTTCCATGTCCTGGCTATTGTGGATAGTGCTGCTATGAATTTAGGGGTGCATGTATCTTTTTGAATTATAGTTTTGCCCAGGTATATGCCCAGGAGTGGGATTACTGATCATATGGTAATTCTGTTTTTAGGTTTCTGATGAACTTCCATATTCTTTCCACAGTGGCTGCACCAACTTGCATTTCCACCAACAGTGTAGGGAAGTTCCCTTTCGGCCACACCCTCTCCATCATTTGTTATTTGGGGACTTTAATGGCGGCTGGTGTGACGGGTGAAGGTGGTATCTCATTTCAGTTTTGATTTGCATTTCTCTAATGATTAGCAATGTTCAGCATCTTTTCATGTGCCTACTGGCCATCTGTATATCTTCTTTGAAGAAATATGTCTATTAAGGTCTTATGCCCATTTTTCCATTGGGCTGTTTATTTTTGTTTTTGAGTCATATGAGCTGTTTGTATATTGTGGAGATTAAATCCTGTTGTTCACTCATTTGCAAATATTTTCTCACTTTTTAAATTTTATTTTATTTTATTTTATTTATTTTATTTTATTTATTTTATTTTTATTTTCTCACTTTTTTATTGCCTTTTTTTTTAAATGGTTTCCTTTGCTGTGCAAAAGCTTGTAAGTTTGATTAGGTCCCATTTGTTTATTTTTATTTCTATTGACTTGAGAGACTGACCTAAGAAAACAATGGTACAGTTTATGTCAGAGAATGTTTTGTCAATGTTCTCTTCCAGCATTTTGAGTTTATTTTTGTGTATGGTGTAAGGGTGTGTTCTAACTTCACTGATTTACATGCAGCTGTCCAACTTTCCCAGCATCACGTGGAGACTGTCTTTTACCCATTTGATAGTCTTGCTTCCTTTGTCAAAGATTAACTGATAGTAGGTAGGTGTGTGGATTTATTCCTGGGCTCTCTATTCTATTCCATTGATCCATGTGTCTGTGTTTTATACCAATATCACAATTTTGATTAATGTAGCTTTGTAGTATTATCTGAAATCTGGGACAGTTAGGCTTCCTACTTTACTTATTCTAGTTCTGTGAAAAATGTCATGGGTAATTTGATAGGGATTTATTAATTTTGTAGACTGATTTGAGTAGTGCTGCCATTTAAACAATATTAATTCTTTCAATTCAAGAGCATAGAATATCTTTCTATTTCTGTGAAGCCTCTTTAAATTTCCTTTATTAATATTTTACAGTTCTCAGTGTATAGGTCTTTCATCTCCTTGGTCTGGTTAATTCCTAGTATTTTTTTTGGAGGGGTGCAATTTTCAAAGTTATTATTTTCTATACTACCTTTCTGATATTTGTTAAAGAAATACAAGCAATTTCTGAATATTAGTCTTGTATCCTGGTACTTTGCCGAATTTATTAGATCTAGTAGTTTTTGTATGGTGTCTGTAGTGTTTTCTATACATAGTACCATGTCATCTGCATATAGTGACATTTTTACCTCTTCCTTTCAATTTGGATCTTTTATTTTTCTTGTATGATTGCTGTGGCTAGGACTTCCAATACATGTTGAATAAAAGTGTGAGTGGGCATCCTTGTTCCAGATTTTAGCTTTTCACTGTTGAGTATTATATTGGCTATGAGTTTGCCATAAATAGCTTTTATTATGTTGAGATATGTCCATTGTAACTCACTTCAGTAAAAGTTTTTATCACAAATGGATGTTGAATTTTGCCAAATGGTTTCTCTGCATTACTGAGATGAACATGTGGTTTTTGATTGTCTTTGTTAATGTGGTGCGTCACACTGATTTGCATATGTTGAACCATTTTTGTAAACTTGGGATGAATCTCAATCTCTGTGTTGTTGGGTCCAGTTTGCTAACATTTGTTGAGAATTTCTGCATCTATATTCACCAAAGACATTGGCCTGTAATTTTCTTTTTTAGTGGTATCTTTGGTTTTGGTATCAGGGTAACTGATGGTGGCTTCATATAATGTCTTTGGGACTGTTGTTCCCTCCTCTTCAAACTTTTCTGAGTTTGAGAAGAATCAGTATAAGTTCTTTGTATATTTGGTAGAATTCACCTGTGAAACTATCTGGTCCTAGACTTTTGTTTGTAGGGAGTATTTTTTTTTTTTAATTACATGTATTTTCACTTCTAGTGATAATTCTATTCAAATTATCTATTTCCTCTTGATTCAATTGTGGTGAGTTTTATGCTTCTAGAGGGCTTCCCTGGTAGGTCTATGGTAAAGAACTCGCCTGCCAATACAGGAGACACAGATTCCATCCTAGGTCAAAAAGATCTCCTGGAGAAGGAAGTGGCAACCCACTCCAGTATTCTTGCTTGGGAAACCCCATGGACAGGGAAGCCTGGTGGGCTATAGTCCATGGGGTTGCAAAATGAGTCAGACAAGACTTAGTGACTAAAAACAACAACAATGTTTCTAGAAGTTGTTCATTTATTTATTTTTTTTTTAGCTTGTCAAATTTGTTGGTATATAATTGTTCATAGTATTCTCTTATGGTCTTTGTATTTCTGTGGTATCAGCTGAGATTTCTCTTTTTCATTTCTTGTGTTTTTTTTGGGGGGGGAGGGGGTTCTCTCTTTTCTTTTTGGTGAGCCATGCTAGAAGTTTGTCGATTTTGTTTACCCTTTCAAAGAACCAGCTCTTGGTCTTATTGATTTTTTTCTATTGTGCTTTTTAATCCCTACATGTTCTTTAAGTGTGAACACCACATAATGAAGACTGTGACTTTAATTGTTAAAGATACACATTTTTATATGCCACAGACATTAAAAGACAGTCAGTTGCTTCATCTAGTATTCAACTGAATAAACAGTGATATTATTTCAATGGAGGGGTAAAACTGATTGAGTGTACTTATTGAGACAACACAGACATCCAGTGAGGAGCCTTAAAAACCTTTCAAGTGATTTTTGACAGTATTATATTCAAGTTGGATGTGAATAATTCTTTGACACAGAGCCACTGAAAGTTTGTCTGTTTTAAAGATTTCTGTAAAAGAGGATAACAGCATTATATCTGAGCATTCAGAAGATTTTACTAGTAATTGTACTTTGGATATTGGAGATGGTCCTGATGAAGGGTAACAAGAGCCTGAATAAGGCTGAACCAGGTGGTCATTCACATTTTCATGTATTCATTTGTTGTACGTATTTACTGAGGGTATACTACACTCCAGAGACTGAAATATAATTAGATATTAGGGACATGAAGACTGTGACAGAGACCCTGCTCCCAAGAATTCTCAGTCTAAGTAGAAGGCGACAGACATTTATTGATAGATAGATCCTAGTGTATAGATGCTATCAAGGGAAGTCTGTAGATGGTTCCTTAGAATACAAATGAAGAGGCCTGGAAAAGGTTCAAAGTTACTAGAAAGAATCATGAAATGTAGTGCTGAGAACAGTGCCTGGCATAACAGTAAGTGATCAAGAAGCATTAGCAATGACTGCAGGGGGTGGGAGGCAGACAGGGAGGCAGGAAATAGCCTGGCACATTCGGTTAGCATAGTAAGTGTGAGATGATGTTTCATGAAGAACGGGTATGCCTTCACCTGTCCAGCAGTGAGAAGAGAGGCCCGCACATCTCCTTTGGTCTCAGTTAAGTTTTGTTTCACAGACAATGGGCTTCATGCTTCTCCCTCATCTATTTGCTGAAAGGAATCCAAATCAAAAGGCTAATATTCCAACAGGAAGCAAATATGTCATTTGCTACAAAGAGTTTAAAAGCATAAGTTCAACCTTGCGGCCAGCTTCTCCAGATGTGCTCAAATCAATTAAAATTATTCAGTAGGTCTTTAAAAAGCTGTGGAGCAATCAAAAACATAACCTCCAGTGTGTGTGTATGTTGGGACTGGCATCCAGGCAGGGGTGGTGTACAACTCACTGCTAATGTGTATGGAGTTTGTTTATCGGGTGATAAAACAATCTGAAATTGCTTGTGGGTAGTTGTACAACTCCACGAACATACTAAACACTACTGAATTATACACTTTAAATAAAATTTTAAAAATATAAAGTGAATTGATAAAGCTGGTGAAGTGATTAATAGAATACAAGTCAAAACACAACCATACATAAGATGACCTAGTTCCAAAACTGGTTCCTAAAAATATTTTTACTTTTCCTTTCAATAGATACTTGAGGCCAAGGTATTTCAATTTCAAAGAGGTTCACCATTCTAACAAATATGTGTGACATGTCAGAACTCATTCACTGTTGATGAAACACAGCTGGAAGCACGAACCTTGTTCTTTCCAGGCCAGTTTAGCCACTGGTGCCAACACCTTCAACTTGCAAACTCAGTGCCATCCAGTTCTCAAGCCCAATCCTGACCAAGGCCTAAGATGAAGGTAGGAGGGAGCCTAGAATATTCACATCTCCCTGTTCCCACTGGATTTGACTGCATTACATACCTTTGCTTGTCTGGCTCTTTGATTAGTCCTGATTATGTCACCAGGTAGAACTGAGCCATTGTTTTCAACCTCAGAGGCTTGCCTGGTTGGGCCCTAATTCTCTCTCGAGGGTTAGGCTCTACCTCTCCTAAATCTCAGGCACAAGGTAGGGTTTTCCCCAACTGGGAAGACCACATGTAGGATTTCAAGCCCCACCATCACCTAGAGATTTTTGCTATTCTACACTAGAACAAATCTTCTTAGAGAATAAGCCCAAGTTTGTTCCTCTTCTTGGTAGGTGGTAATTTAGAGTGCTGACCCCTTCACTTGGGGCTTCCCTGGTGGCTCAGTGGTAAAGAACTTGTCTGCCATGCAGGAGATGCGGGTTTGATCCCCAGGTTGAGAAATCCCTTGGAGAAGAAATTGGCAACCCACTCCAGTATTCTTGCCTGGGAAATCCCATGGACGAAGGAGCCTGGAAGGCTATAGTCCACGGGGTTGCAAAAGAGTAGGACATGACTTAGTGACTAAACAAGAATAACCCCTTCACTTGGGATCAAGCTCAACAACCAGCTCAGCTGTCTTAATTTCAGAAACCAACTAGTTTGAACTTCCCTGGCAGTTCAGTGATTAAGAATTTGCCTGCCAATGAACGGGGCGTGGGTCTGATCCCCGGTCTGGGAAGATTCTACATGCTTCAGAGTAATGAAGCCTCTGTGCTGCAGCTAGGGAGGCCCTAGCACTCTAGAGCACTGGCTTGCCACACAAGAAGCCACTGCAATGAGAAGGCTGCTCGCCGCAACTAGGGAACAGCCCCTGCTTGCCGCAACCAGGGAAAGTCTGTGCAGCAGTGAAAACCCAGCGCAGCCATAAATAAATAAACAAAAACTAAAAAAGACATCAACTAGTTCTTTTTCTTTTCCATTTCCAGAAATCTACCGCTGAGATTTCATCAAGTCTATGGCTGAGTCCATCAGAATTGTGGCACAAACAATGCAATACTCAGTAAATGCTAGCTCTGTTCGTTCTTTCTTACCTACTCGATTTAAACTTGCTCTACTTACCTGGTGTACACAATCTAAGAACTGTAGGAAGACGGGAGTGAAACCACTGCCCTGACAGCTGAGGGTCAAGCTGCTCCGCTGACTGAATTTATGACCAAATGAGAGCCACTCTTCTCGACCAGCATCCGGAAGCCTTCAAGTGTCCTATAAAAGGGGTCACTGAGTAACTGAACCAGGGAGGTCACCTAGGGCACAAGCAGGTTGGATACTTCATTACTTTCAGTCCTGAAAAATTCCTACTGCTAAGACAAAGCACTTCATTTTGATGACAGCTACTCTACAAGCAAAGTTATCTGGATGGCAAATTTGTTCACTAACCTGTCCAGGACAACTAACTGTATTAATTCTACAAGGTTTCCATTAAAAAGTAAGACTCAAATTCATTTTGGTTACATTTTTCTACAGACAACTGAGAATTTAATCCTTGTCTGGCCAGTTTGCTGACTGTGGCTTTCTCCTAGGTTAATCAATAAGGTCAGAGGATCAGTTCAAACCTACACCTCCTGGGAGATGTAGACGAATGTTTTCCTGTAGATGATACTCATACTTTGGCGTGAGTAAAGAGGGGGCTAGCAGAACCAGAGAAAGAGCTGAGAAAGCATAGGAAAGATGGCCTGTGTCCTGCACTGCTGGGCATGCTTGCACGGTGCCTCTGTGGTGATGCTCTGTGGAGCTGATGACCTGAGTCAGAGCGCTCAGGCTATGCAGGGCCTAGGAACTCCTGGCACATAGCTTTTTGATGGATACCAGGCAGTGTTTAACAGAGTACCTTCTCTGTCCATAAACACATTAGTCATTATACCAAAGATTCACCTGCAGAATTTTAAAATAATTCAAATGAAATATAAATATAAAACTATCAGAGAATATGGTTTAATAATTTACTTGTGCAGTGATGTCCCAGCCTTCTTCCAAACACACCAAAACTGAGGAACCATTCTCAAGTACTTCTGAAACAACCACAGCCAGCTGCAATATCCTATGAAGCTAAGAAAAAGGAACAGAGGCCACATTTAGACCAAGTGCTTTCTGAGCACCAAGAACAGACACTCTTGCTATCAACCTTAGATGATCAAACAAGTTAGGGATAAACTATTTCAACAACAAAGAATCATATAAATTTTAAACAATTAAAACTCTTCATCAAAATCAAGATTAAACAATGACACAATTTAAAACAATGTGTTCAAGTGATACATACTGAAGTAAATTGAGCTCATAAGATTCCCCTCAAAGCCAAAAAGCTATTATAATTCTATGGAGTGGCAAAGACAGTTTTAAGTGGCCCTTGCAATATAGTTATTGGATTTAAAATTTCTTATTATATGATGTAGTATGTTTTATCTCAGAGGGCTGCACGACTTTGTAAATATACTAAAAAGTATTTTTCATTTTAACTGTATACTTTTTAAATTTTAAAAACCTCTCATACTAGAGAAAATATCCATACCAAAAATCTTAGGAGAAAGAAAAATATTACAAAATATATATAAAATGCATTTCCCTAGAGAAATTATAAAAGATATTGCTTCTATCAAATGTGAGTTGTACCTTAAGTATTTGTACTGTGTATTAAATGAGAAGAAAACTTGCATTTGTGCTCAGCTTTTTGAGGCAAGCCAACTGACTCAAAGTCCCTAATGAACAATTAGGTTGCGAGCAGAGCATATAGATCTCAAAACTAAATGTGTAACATTCTGATTTAAAAAAAATTTTTAAGTCTTACTTGACATAATTTGGAGAATGAATCCAACTTGGAATTTAAACACCCCCACCAACATATTTTAAAGAGCTAGGCTATTTTAAAAACAGGAAAAAGGCACGTGTCCCCTCCAGGAATGGGAAGCTCCTCACCCACAAGTTCCTATAACACAACTATTACCAGGCCTGAATTCTCTTGGGCTTAGTTAGCATTTGCTCTAAGTTAACTTTAAAATTGCCAATATCCCAAGTGGGACAATGTTTTCCATTGTTTCTAGTCACTAATTTCTGATACGGATTCACTATGAAGTAAGGAGCAGAATGCAGAAGAGCAGAAACAGACGGATAGGCTGAGTGGTGGGAACATTTTGGGGCTGGGGCTCATAGCTTAGGAACAGAAGGGAGTACTGATTGCTCGGCTTCCATGGCTACTTCAAAGTATCCTGAATTGCCTTAACAGTAATTAACACAGCCTCATACAGATTTATAGCTAAGTATATATGTGGCTGTTTTCCTAGAGTTTAAGTACTTTGAGAATAGTCACTGCCCTGGGTACTTACATCATTTCCTGGCTTTTTTCCCCTCCTTTTTAGTCCCATGTACTGTGGGAAACAAACCATTTTCCTCCTCAAGCAAGGAAGGGGAAAAAAAAAAGAGGTCAGAGACTTGGAGGTTGACGTAGACAGGAGAAAGAGGGGCTGTGCACTCCTGTCGGGGGGAAAGGAGTAATGAACAAGTGCGGGGGGCCTAAAGACACAGCTGTACTGCAGAGAGGCTCTTGGCCAAATGTCTGCATCAGTGTCTGAAACATGCATGTCATAAATACCATTCTTTCTGTGGTTTGGAAGACATGTGGGTTACATGCTGGCATACCTATTTCCTTAATTTCTCGATAGGAGTTCAGTTGAAAACATCACAAGACTGACTTAGCTGAAGGAAGGATAAATGGTTTTTTCCTAAACCTTAAGAAGGCTTCAGGGCATCCAATGTGCCTTTGGTGGGCTGGTTTGGGGGATGAATCCACAATCCAGAGAGATGGAACGGGTAGAGACAAAAAGTGAGAAAGTAAGAGGAAAAGGCCCTTGGAGCCATATAGAAGTCACGTTCTGCCCTGGATTATCACTCTGCTAATGACAGACCAGAAGCCTTATAAATACATGTCGATTAAATTTGTTACATATCAAGAAGTTTCCACCTAAAAACAATAATCTTTCTTAGCATCCTATGGAGACCAAATTTCAGTAACAGAGAAGAACCCAAGGATGAAGAATTCCACCCCTGCACCTCCTACATCAAGTGGTGCCCTGGAACTGAAAGGCCTTTATAGAGGTCACACAAGAAGGGCAGAGAGTGTCAGGTAGTGGGGAATACAATATTCTTTTCCTCAAATATCAATTGTGTATATCCCCTTGGGACTCTCTTTCCTTGAGTTAGAAGACAAGCTGCTCCAAATATTACCTGTGGGAACCACTCAGAGTCTCCCAGGGCTCTTAGGAAGGTCACTTCTGAGTCAGTAGGGATGGCACTTGGAACACAAGCCCTCATCAGCTTTTTGAAACTGGCTTTCACTTGTCGGATGTCATGATATTCAACAGGAACAAACTCACAATTTAAAGCAAATTCTAACTTGAAGTTCTGTGGATGAAGATGCAGAGAATTAAGCAGATGAAGTGTAACAGGTAAAAGAGCAATGTTCTCAACAGGGTAATGCTTAATAATATATAGTCAGTTGAGGCCAAGGAGCCTGCAGGGGCTGCAATGGATCAAGAAGGTCAATCTTGTGTGGCTAACGCATCAGTATTGCTGGAAAGAGATATTCAATAAGGTCTAGTGGTTTGACTTGACTTCTCACTCTGAAACTTGAAGAGGCTACTTATAGACTGGAATCTATCTGATGGAGCTTAGAGCACCAACAGAAGTCACTTACAAGGCCACGAGGACTTCCCTGGTGGCTCACACAGTAAAGCGTCTGCCGACAATGTGGGAGACCTGGGTTTGATCCCTGGGTAGGGAAGATCCTCTGGAGAAAGAAATGGCAACCCACTCCAGTACTCTTGCTTGGAAAATCCCATGGACAAGGAAGCGTGACAAGCTACAGTCCATGGGGTCGCAAAGAGTCAAACATGACCGAGTGACTTCACTTTCACTTTCTTATAAGGCCATGAACCTGGAAGTCTAAAGAGGAAACAATGATGCATGACTAATCCCAAACTGTAAACTAAATCTCCCTAAGATGTGCGTTACAATTAAAAGGTAATATGCTATTGAGGTTCCAAAGCTCTACAACTTAAAGTTTATAGACATACACATTTGTTTTTTATTATGCAAGTAAAACACAGCCACTTTGAAAATGAAAAAAACAAAACAAAACAAAACAAGAGTAGATATAAACACTGAGAAGGAAATAGAAATCACTGTCTCACTGTCCTAAGACTACTAATATTGTAGTTACTCTTTTAAAACCAATAATAAAAAAATGGTATACAGTAAAACATGAGAGGCTTTGTTGATTTCTAACTTTTGGACAATTTTTTCCACTCAATATGACATATATTTCAATCTATATTTGAGTACTTTTACTCAAAAATTCATATGGAATTTTTATACTTTTAATCCACATGGAGTTTTTCCAGTTGAGTGTTCAATATTAACTAAAGAACACTAAATTGATGGCTCACTGAAATATTTTATTCTGATAATATAGTTGCCTACTTCTGAAGATTTAAAAGTTTTCCAGCTTCTTATGGAAAAGAATGAATGAATTTTCTCATGTTCTTTTCACTTTCTTCATATCCTGCCCAAATTACTTGAAATGGGATCATCTGTTTTCTGAAGACTGACTATACAATAATGTGAATGTGGTTAGCACTACTAAAGTGTATATGGAAAGAGAGTAAATTTTATGTTATTTGTATTTTATCACAACTAAGCAAAATTGCTGCCAAAGATTATATATAGGGTCCATTTCATGTTTTATACTGGTTAGAGTATTTTTTAAAGGCCTATACAAGTTTTCAAATAAAAAGCAAAAACTCCTAAGTTTTTTTTTCCCTTTAAAAAGCATTTCCAACATATATTGAGAAAAAAAGTTTCTTTGTCTTAGTAATTCCACCTTTAGGGAGCTACCCTAAAGAAATAATCCAAAATGTAGGAAAAATCCTCTAGTGGATTATATTGTATCTCAATAAAAAATAAAAATAAAAAAGCTGTATGCTACTGTAATTTTACATATAGAGGATAAAGAAAAACAGAAAGGAACTCATTCTCATACTGCTAGGTTCTTTATCTCAAGTCATAACATGTTTCCATGTTGTATAATAGACTTCATAATTATTTCAATCACTGGATAAATTTCCAAATTGTTGGATATTTTGGTTTATCAACTATGTGTAAAATTTCAGTCACATTTTCAAGTTTTTTAAACCTTTTTTTTTGCTTTACTTTAAAAGTTACATACAATTCAAAACATTTATTATAATCCAGATATACTTACCAAGATATTTGAACATTTATATTCCTGAGTATACTTCCTTGTGCTATACAGCAGGTTTTTTTGTTACCTTTTTTTGAGCTTTTAACTGAAGTATACTAAATTGATTTACAGTGGTGTGTTATATAAATTAAAAAAACCAACTTCTAATACATAAAAAATAGTTCGTTTTTCAGGACAACTAGATTCTTTTCTATTTCCCATCTACACTTGAGGTAGGTATACTTACCTTAAGAGGCTTCCCTGGTGGCTCAGACATTAAATAATCTGCCTGCAATGCGGGAGACCTAGGTTTGATCCTTGGAGAAGGGAATGGCAACCCACTCCAGTATTCTTACTTGAAGAATTTCAGAGAGAGAGGAGCCTGGCAGGCTATAGTCCATGGGGTCACAAAGAGTTGGACATGACTGACAGAATAACACTTTCATACTTATCTTATAAAGCAGGAGTTATCAACTGTAGTGTTGAGACACACTGTCAGATTATAAGGAATTTGTCACCAAGATATTAAAGTACATGAATTAAAAATGGTACATAAAGCCAATTCCAGATTATTTAGAACAAGTCACTCTCACTTATGGGTTTCCTGTGTTGGGCTCCTTCTGCTGGGAGAAAAAGCTGTGGAGCTGTGGCCAGGCAGCAGTGCTGGCCAGACTGAGGCACACACCAAACAGACACGCACCCACATCTACAGACAGAGTTCAACAGAAACGTGAATGGAACACACGAAAATCCTAATAACTAATGTGCCATAAATTATGTTTGGGATTATGGAATTATGCTTTTAAAATATAATATTGTATTGATGAAAGAGAGAAGGGAGGGAAGAAAGGAGGAAGGGTCTTAAGTGGCCATTCTTTCTTATTTGTATATGCCTGATCAGACAGCTTATCTGAAGACTGATGTGCAGAGGGAATGGTAGAGATGTGCATTCAGTAGACAAACCTTGGGGAGTGACTCAGATCATAAGTGGTGTGCTTAAGTGTGAAAAGTCTGTGCTCTGGGAAAGACACTGGTGCCAAGGAGGCTGTGCAGGCCTCCCTGGGCTACTGCTGAAAAGTGTCCCAATTATTTTCTGGACATAAGATTACCTGCTGTATCAGAAAGTGGCATTCTTTCTTATTTGTATATGCCTGATCAGACAGCTTATCTGAAGACTGATGTGCAGAGGGAATGGTAGAGATGTGCATTCAGTAGACAAACCTTGGGGAGTGACTCAGATCATAAGTGGTGTGCTTAAGTGTGAAAAGTCTGTGCTCTGGGAAAGACACTGGTGCCAAGGAGGCTGTGCAGGCCTCCCTGGGCTACTGCTGAAAAGTGTCCCAATTATTTTCTGGACATAAGATTACCTGCTGTATCAGAAGACATGTGTGCATATTTAAAAACTGAGCATTACCCAGCAGTTTCATTCTACCCTAAAGCCTAGAGACTAAGTGATGCAGCAGTCCAGGCAGCGGGAGAAGTGCCAGCTAGACTGCCATAGAGGAGCTGACTCGGGCTCTGGCATCCTTTGGACCAAGCCTGAGGGATCCTGCTTGCAGCCTCCATTCTTCAGTTCAACGGAAGGTCTGCCTAGACTGTCTAGTGCTCACCGAAGCCCTGGACTAAACTTGAGAGGATTTCTTAATTAACAAGTACTTTTTATTTCCCACACACCTGTCAGTAATGATGAAATTTATCTTGTAATGTGTGAATTGCAAAACATTAAATCTAGAAGAATTAATGTTGCTTTTGGAGATAGAGACTGTCTTTACAATCTAGAGGACATGAGCACAGTGAAGCTCTTTAGCATAATAGTTGAAAAGTAAGAATAAAGTTGATTAGCAGCTAATTAATATGTTACATTTTCTGACATGTCTTAGAGGACATGTGTCTCTCTATATAGACTTGAGAAATCTTAAAAAAGTGTAACCTAAGAAGTACAACCTCGGCCTTCCCTTGCTTCCATATGCAGTGCCACACTCCTCTTTCCACTCTTCTTCCTTCCTATAGCTTTATCAATGGGTTTATGAAGAGCAGAAACATCTGTTTTGCCATGGGCACAGATTCTGGAAGCTGAGAGAGTGGAAAACCATAGCCTGAATAGCCTTCTTTCTTCTTTTTTCAAATGTATACTCCCTAACAGCCTTGATGGTAATGCTGATTTTCAAAATGATTATGTACCACAACTTCTTTACCCATTAACAATGAAGAATATAATAATGGAATATTACTCAGCCACTAAAAGGAACAAAACTGAGTCATTTGTAGTGATGTGGATGAACCTAGAATCTGTCATACAGAGCGAAGGAAATCAGAAAGTAAAATATTGTATATTAATGCATATATATCCATTTAGAAAATGTTTCTGATGAACCTGTTTGCAGGATAGGAATAGAGACACAGACATAGAGAATGGGCTTGTGGACACAGCAGGGAAGGAGAAGGAGGATGAATTGAGAGAGTAGGATTGACATATATACACTACCATGTGAAAAACAGATAGCTAGCGGGAAGCTGGGTATAATGGGGAGATCAGCATGGTGCTCTATGATGACCTAGAGGGCTGGAGGGAGGCTCAAGAGGGAAAGAATATATATATACTTACATCTGGTTCATGGTGGTGTACAGCAGAAACTAACTCAACTTTGTAAAGCAGTTATCCTCCAATTAAAAATATCCTATGATAAACCATAATGGAAAAGAATGTATATATGTGTGTGCTAAGCTTAGTGGCTCAGTCATGTCCGACTCTTTATGACCCTGTGGACTGTAGCCTGCCAGGCTCCACTGTCCATGGGGCTTCTCCAGGCAAGAATACTGGAGTGGGTTGCCATGCCCTCCAGGGGATCCTCCCAACCTAGGGATTGAACTGGGTCTCTTGCATTGCAAGTGGATTCTTTACCATCTGAGCCACTAGGGAAGCCCCAAGCAATTATCCTCCAATTAAAAAAAAGTATCCTATGATAAACCATAATGGAAAAGAATATTAAAAAAAGAATGTATACATTATGAGTAACCAAATTACTTTGCTGTAAAATAGGAATTAACAACATTGTAATCAACTAAAATACTTCAATAAAAGAAAAAAGAAAATGATTTTGAATAAGCACTTTTTTCATGGGTAATAAATATGCATATATGTATATGCATATGTATCTCCTTCTACATAAGTACAGATATACATATGTAAACATATTCATGAGCTAATTTTTTTGAGATTGATTATTAACTCCAGGTTAAGAATCCAAGCTGCAAAAAAAAAAAAAATTCTAGGAAAATTGGTTTATGAAATAAGTTTTAGAACCTGCCTTCCTGTATCCATGAAGTTTCTACATGAGAAAAAGAAATCTTACCCTTAGCTGTGACTTCTCACCAAATATATAAAGGGCTGCTTGACGTTTCAAGAGCTGGTTTTGCAGGTAAGTGCTGTTACTGAAGGAGGTTGAGTGATCCTTGCCTGCCAGCCGGGCGCCAACATCAATGAAGGATGTTGGAGAGCTGATCAGGCGAGTGCTAGAGCGAAGACTTGCCCAAACACCTTCACAAAAGTCAAAACAGTTGAGTGAGATAATCTGATGTGAGAATGCCATTGGATAGGGAAAAAGATGCATGCTCTGCAGGTATGGTTTTAGAGGTAATAGCAAATTAATTCATCTAAGTAATCACATATCATATTGGTCATCTGCATCATATAAGCATTATTCAACATAGCATTTCCAAAAATCATTTGGCTCAGAGGAAATTAAGAAATCACTCAAGTCAATTCTGTTTTTGCATACTGATGTGAATTCAGTATTTATAAATACATATTGAGATCATAAATAGAGTGCACTGACTCTAGGAAAGAAAAAAAATGTGGCAGGAGGCAATAATGAAGCCTAGGGAAGAGAACATGGGAGTAAATTCCTCATGGCTTCAAGAAAGAAGGAACATTCTTCTGCTTTAGTCAGTTCAAAATAAGAAATCCATATTAAGAAGTAAATCAGAACTTTACTAAACCCACTAAAATTTGAGGCTGGATTTAGAATTAATATTTGCACATCATGCCAAAATGATGTAATTTAAGTCAGTAAAGATTATATTTTTATCTTTTCTCCCCCAGTATCCAGGAGAAACGGTGAAAAGTTATAAATTTGGTAATGTGCATTTCACTCTTAGGAGGCTTTATTTAAGAGGGACAGTCAGAAGCAGATGTATTCTAAGGGAAAGACGAAGCTAAGCTACTAGGAAGAATCTCTCAAGTTGACCTTAATTATACGAGAAAAATCAAGCATTTTATATGCAAGTTAGACTATCAAATATTAAATATTTAAACACAAAGGCATACAATAAATCTTGAATTTGACAGAGGTCCTTAGAAATGCCCATAATCGGTGGTGTTAGGCTGGTGATGGAGTCACAGGGCTACATAACACTGCTACTGCTTCCCTAAAGAACTTTCTTTAGAGTTGGAAAGGCTCGTTGAGAGGCTTTAATCTTTGACAAATATTAAATCAAGCCATGTTTCTAGGTGACCAGACGTCACCATGATAATGTCATATCTGTTTCTCTTTATAAGCATCTATAGGGTCAGAAGACCAGTTCTTAAGAAAAGGTTTTGTAATTTCTGCTTAATATGGATGAATCTATTACAACCTATGAAGTTTCTTAGATACTATGGCAAGTGTTAATTTTTTTGTAAATGAAGTCACAGAGGAAATTCAGAATGTGGATGAGAATAAAGAATACAATGTGACAAACAAATGTGAAAAAAGTCACTTGTAACACATATGCCTTCATATGAAGATGGTTAAAAACAGTGATACATCAGGACAAATAATACAGTACCTTGATTATGGACTCTTCCCTTAGCTGAAGATTTGGGGTTGGACTGAGTAAAACATTTATCTCTGTACCCATGCACTGGTAGGTAAGATTAAAGAAGGAAGGAGGAATGAAATGCACATAGCAGCAGACATCAGAGCAAATTGCATAAGAGAAGAACAGGTTAATTTTAAAAATTAAATTAACAATACGGAAAATGTAAATATAATAAAAGCAGAAGATTTGATTAACAAGTAAAAAGCTTATTTGATTACTAAATAAACAGTCACACAAAAAGATGAACTGAGTGTCTGTTAAATGAAATTTCAGCACTTGTTTATAAATATTATAAGCACAATGAAATGGACAGCACAGCAAAGAGAGCCACTAAAAAATTATACCAAATGGAATAAGCTTTTAGAGGTTGTCGTTTGGTGAGAAACAAATTTTTATAATAAAATTAAGGAATTTGGGGAGGAGTTGAATGTTAGGAATACACTGGTCCTGGTACTTAATGAGGCTAACTGATTTGCAAATACGATTTGCTGTATGACACATTTATTCTTTGAGCAAGGGCATCATATCAGGAATGAAGCTCTACCAACCATTTGGAATAACAAAGGGCATGTTTTTGCAGTAGAGCAGTAAGCATTGCCACACTATCTTCTTTTTTCTCTTTTCACTTGGAAATTCCATTTATTTTCCATAAGCTGATAGTTATACACAGCAAAAATTTATGATCCTGTGACAATACCAATGCCACAAAAAATATAGCTTGTGATGGCTGACGTAATGACTTCTCCTAAAATCCCTACTTGCACCAAAATGATAGGTAGTATCAAAGATAAAACTTTTGTAATTTGAGTAATTTTTTTTTTCTGACAGAAGGTGCTTCTTGACTGTGGCAAACTTTACCTGGTAATAACAAACATGGTGAGAAGTAAGTCATAGTTATATTCTTTCCTGAGCAAAAGAACTGCTCAAGTCACTTAAGGAAAAGGATTCTGTTCTTATTAAGGATTGAAAACATCAATGGCAGGATAATTAGGCTATCTATTTCAAAACTGCATAAATATGACATAATTTGATAAAAGAAAAATCATTAGACATGATCTTTCATTTCTGCCTCACTCCTTTGGAAACAGGAAACGAAAGGCACTGATGGTTTCAGTAGCCAAAAGAAGTCAGAAAGCTCAGGGCTGCAGAGGTGCTGGCTGATGGTACACAGAAAATGCTACTACAAGACGGAACAAAGAGCTGAAAAAGGCACAAGGCCTCCCGTGTGTGAGCTACTAGTCTCCTTTCTGTCAAGGTTCTGAGCTTTCGTACTGAAATGAGCTTTTCGTACTGAAATGCTTGCTTACAGTGACGCCTGAGTGGTTGGTTCCCTGATTTTGAGATACTGTTCTCTAAATATATCATTTTCTTACACTAGTCCGTCAGCCTAGAATGACCTCTCCCATTTCTTTACCTGACAAACTCCTTATTCCTTAAGATCCAGGAACAATGTAAACTCTGAAAACCGTTCCTGACTGTCCCTAGAGCTCTATTTGAACTCTGATCCCATAGCACACTGATTATTTGCACATCTTATTCTACTTGATTGTGTGTTCCAAAGGGCAGAGACCTAATCATATTTAGTCTTTGTTGTTGCTGGCTGTGCCATGCGTCTTGTGGGATCTTAGTTCCCCAATCAAGGACTGAACCTGGGCTCTCAGCAGTGAAAGCACAGAGTCCCAGCCACTGGACTGTCAGGGATTTCCCCACAGTCTTATCTCATGCTGAGAGCCTGAAATGTAGGTACTGCAAACATTTGTTGATTATTTTCTTTTTGAAAATTGATACATGTGAACTGTTGTGGTTTTCTACTATATCCTGAACTCAGTTATTTTGCCCTGAAAGAGTAAAAGGGGTATTAAACTTTAAATAAAATTTCTCAAACAGAGCCTCATTAATGAAAAACTGCAAAGTATTTATCACTGAGCAGAAAATCAGCAACGAGAAAACAGGCTGTACTGAAATGGGGCCAACACAGGACTTAAACAACTGTAATTCCATCTGGCAATCATGTTACCCAAAGGTATGACACTCCTTCATTGGTGGTGGTGCTGCTGCTGCTAGGTCGCTTCAGTCGTCCCTGGGATTCTCCAGGCAAGAACACTGGAGTGGGTTGCCATTTCCTTCTCCAATGCATGAAAGTGAAAAGTGAAAGGTTATTTTCCTAAGTGATTCTCAGGTGTCAAATATGTATCTTGAGCATGTTCACACCAACCTGGAGGTGTGTGTTTCCAAACTGCAGAGTCCTCCTTAGTGGTTTGTGAAATGATTTTAGAAGGTCAAACTATATTTTTAAAGAAGTGAAACAGATTAGAACAGAAAAAAGGTATGTGCACTGCTTGTGGTATATGGATGAATACTGTTTTGTGAAACTTTCATTACAGTCTACATACATTTTGCATACATATACAAAGGTATATGTATACATACAATAAGAAATATATTTTATATCCATAAGTCGTGATCAAAAAAATTTGAAAGTTATTGGTCTAGGCCTAAGGCACATTTCCTTTATCTGCTTGCCTTTTGCCAGTGAGGAGCGACCAGACTTAAGGCAATTTACACTCAAATATAGACTTCCCTCCCATTTCAGTGGAGTATTAGGCAACAATAATGACAATAACTTCAGTAATAATAATGGAATTGACATTCACTGAGCTCCTATTAATAATGAGCCAGTTACTAAGTTAAGCACTTAACATATATTTCATTCTTTCCTTATAACCACTTGAAAGCTAAAATACTACTTATTATCTCTATTTTACAGATGAGGACATTGAAAATGAAGAGGTTTCCTAAGTGGCTTACTATCGTATGCTAAGTGGTAGGACGGCAGTTTGAGTCTGAATACAACTGAACCAAACTCTTAGTGTCTTGTTACCTAAGCAACCATGTGGCCCTGGATCTGTCCAGAAGGGTCTGGATAAAGAGGTCGCTTCAGGGAAGAAGTCATCTAGTTCATCCCACCCATGGGAATGCAGTGTTGTTCAGAGCGTGAGTTTCCTGAGCAATGGTATTATTCTCTCTACTCTGTTTAGAACAAAGCAAGGAAAGAAGGAAAAGAGATGCTAGGGTTGGATGTAGGGACAGCATACTATGTTTATCAAAGTAACGTTATGCTAGCAAAATGCATGATGTATAAGCTATATTCAGGGAATGCTGCACTGAAATGGACTGAACTAATCTTAGTCCCAGTTCTGCTCTTATTTGCTAAGCGATCTTGGCTAGGTCATGTCATCTCTCAAAGTCTCTTGAAACACCTGTCCTGAAGGTTATTTTAAGGATAAAATAACACTGCTGAGGAACTTAAAGGGCTGTGGAAATGTAAAGGAGGAAAAATTTTAAAATTTTCCTCCATGTGGCTACTTCTCAAATACATCCAGCTATTTCATTTTTATATTTAAGAGGCAGATTTTCTTATGGCATTTTTCTACACAAGATAATTTATCCAAGTTGCAAATATCTGCATTTTGCTCATAGGGCACAAAACCTACTGTCATTTTAAATGAAAAGCAATGTTATCTATTCACATCATCATCTTTTCTTAACTGGTTCTTGCAGTTAAGAAGCAAAAAGGTTGCTTCTCCCGTCTTAGGAACTCTTCAACATGCATGCTCAATGCTAAGTGGCCACCCTGACTGCAAAAGGGTGAAGGAGAAGGTGGAGGTCAGTCTAAACCCTCATTCATCACGATAGGTAAGAGACACAGTGGAGAGAGCATAAGAAGGAAAGCAGGAACTAAGATTCTATGACAATGAAAAGGGATGGAAAAATAGTGAAAATAGAATAGAAAAAAGGAGAAGGTTGGTAGGGAGATTTCAAGATAGGAGGCTCTTTCCACACAGGGTAAATGAGGAACTGCTGGTGAAGTGGTACCTAGCTCTTTGGAAAAATGAAGACTCTATATTTGAGGATGGGAACAAGGAAATGAACTAATGGCAAGGCATGCAAGTGTCTACATGTAGTCATGCCCTGGCCAATCTGAGTGTGAGTCTACCTGCCATGTTCATGTTAACAGAGAGTCTTCTGAGATTTCCCAAGCTTGCCCCAGTCCCTTCCTGCTGCTCTATATGAGGAGGGATGATGCTATCAGTGCTTTTGAGCTGTGGTGTTGGAGAAGACTCTTGAGAGTCCCTTGGACTGCAAGGAGATCCAACCAGTTCATTCTGAAGGAGATCAGCCCTGGGATTTCTTTGGAAGGAATGATGCTAAAGCTGAAACTCCAGTACTTTGGCCACCTCATGCGAAGACATGACTCATTGAAAAGACTCTAATGCTGGGAGGGATTGGGTGCAGGAGGAGAAGGGGGCAACAGAGGATGAGATGGCTGGATGGCATCACTGACTCGATGGACGTGAGTCTGAGTGAACTCTGGGAGTTGGTGATGGACAGGGAGGCCTGGCGTGCTGCGATTCATGGGGTCTCAAAGAGTCGGACACGACTGAGCAACTGAAATAAACTGAACTGAACTGATGCTATCAGAAGAGGCAAAGGAAAGTAGCTCGAGGGACACAGAAGTTTAAGGTGCCAGGAAGCGGCCACATTTCATCTTCCAGTTAATCACTGGAACCTTGGGAGATGTGGAGGCTTTGGGAAAGAAGAATTAAGAGATGGACCTGCTTAGGAGCAAAAAATCTGTCATAAGGAAACACACCAAGTTTACAGTAATTTTTAGGAGAAAATATTTGGGAAGGGAATCATAAATAATAATTATGGCCTCATTATGCATAGAAAGACTCACAAACAAATTAAATAGAGTTTAACCCTAAGATGTAAATAAAGCTTTCCAGAAGTTTAAGGTGCCAGGAAGCGGCCACATTTCATCTTCCAGTTAATCACTGGAACCTTGGGAGATGTGGAGGCTTTGGGAAAGAAGAATTAAGAGATGGACCTGCTTAGGAGCAAAAAATCTGTCATAAGGAAACACACCAAGTTTACAGTAATTTTTAGGAGAAAATATTTGGGAAGGGAATCATAAATAATAATTATGGCCTCATTATGCATAGAAAGACTCACAAACAAATTAAATAGAGTTTAACCCTAAGATGTAAATAAAGCTTTCCAGGTACATTTGAGCAGAAAAGAAAGGACCCAAGATTAGAATGTAACCACTAGTGGGGATTCCCTTGCATAAAAAAAGCCATGAGTCTGAGGCCAATATAAAAAAGAAAAGATACTGTAGTTCAAACATACTGGTGAACATCCTCAAGCCTTAGGTACCAACACAGAAACAGAGACAGTTTCATACCTCAAATTTATAATATAGGTCACATGGCCAAGTGGAGGAATAGATAATATGTTTGTTGTTGATGAAGTTTATGAAGATAAAAATCAAAAGCAGGATGGGGATGGGAGGGTTTCAACTAGATAAACACAAGAAGTTGCATTTTGCCTGCTAATATAAGCTTTCAGATGGCAAATAAAGAAATAAGAGAACTGCAGCTTTGACCCAAATCCCAACAGCAGTTCCTGGGAACAGAACTACCAGAAACCTTAGAAGAAATACACTGTACTATCTTTTAGTTCAAACTCTCCAAGAAAGAAATGAGGAGAAGACTGAAGATTGTGTCTTAAACTTTAAAACAAGTATTTTAAAAGTTCAGGAAAAAGCTATATATAATCGTTACGGGTCAAACTGTGTGCCTCCCACCCCATCAAAATTCTTCTTTTGTCGTCCTAACAGTCACTCAGTTGTGTCTGACTCTTTGCGATCCCATGAATTGCAGCACGCCAGGCCTCCCTGTCCATCACGAACTCCCGGAGTTCACCCAAACTCATGAGCATCGAGTCGGTGATGCCATCCACCCATTTCATCCTCTGTCGTCTCCTTCTCCTCCTGCCCCCAATCCCTCCAGCATCAGGGTATTTTCCAAGGAGTCAACTCTTCACATGAGGTGGCCAAAGTATTGGAGTTTCAGCCTCAGCATCAGTCCTTCCAGTGAACACCCAGGACTGGTCTCCTTTAGAATGGACTGGTTGGATCTCCTTGCAGTCCAAGGGACTCTCAAGAGTCTTCTCCAACATCACAGTTCAAAAGCATCAATTCTTTGGCACTCGGCTTTCCTCACAGTCCAACTCTCACATCCATACATGACCACTGCAAAAACCATAGCCTTGACTAGATGGACCTTTGTTGGAAAAATGATATATCTGCTTTTGAATATGCTCTCTAGGTTGGTCATAACTTTCCTTCCAAGGAGTATGCGTCTTTTAATTTCATGGCTGCAGTCACCATCTGCAGTGATTTTGGAGCCACCTCAAAATAGTCTGACACTGTTTCCACTGTTTCCCCATCTATTTCCCATGATGTGATGGAACCAGATGCCATGATCTTAGTTTTCTGAATGTTGAGCTTTAAGCCAACTTTTTCATTCTCCTCTTTCACTTTCATCAAGAGGCTTTTTAGTTCCTCTTCACTTTCTGCCATAAGGGTGGTGTCATCTGCATATTTGAGGTTATTGATATTTCTCCTGGCAATCTTGATTCCAGCTTGTGCTTCTTCCAGCCCAGCGTTTCTCATGATGTACTCTGCATACAAGTTAAATAAGCAGGGTGACAATATATAGCCTTGACATACTCCTTTTCCTATTTGGAACCAGTCTGTTGTTCCATGTCCAGTTTTAACTGTTGCTTCCTGACCTGCATACAGATTTCTCAAGAGGCAGGTCAGGTGGTGTGGTATTCCCATCTCTTGAAGAATTTTCCAGTTTATTGTGATCCATATGGTCAAAGGCTCTGGCATAGTCAATAAAGCAGAAATAGATGTTCTTCTGGAACTCTCTTGCTTTTTGGATGATCAAGCGGATGTTGGCAATTTGATCTCTGGTTCCTCTGCCTTTTCTAAAACCAGCTTTAACATCTGGAATTTCATGGTTCACGTATTGCTGAAGCCATCCTAACCCCTAGCACCTCAGAAAATGTGACCTCATTTAGAAATAGGGTCACTACAGACATAATTAGTTAAGATGAGGTCAGACTTCAGTGGGCTGGGCCCCTAATTCAGTGTGATTGTTGGCCTTATAAAAGGGGAAATTTGGAGACAGGTGCACAGGGATGTCATGTAAAGATGAAGGCAGAGATATGGCTGATCCTTCTACAAGCTAAGGGATGCCAAAAATTGGCAGTAAACCATCAGAAGCTAGGGGAAAGGCACAGAACAGATTATTCCTCATGGCCCTTGGAAGAAGCCAAACCTGATAACATCTTGACTCTGAACACCTAGCTTTCAGACAATAGTTGTTAAAGCCACACAGTATCGCATTTTGTTACAGTACCCCAAGCAAACTAATACAGTTATGTTAAGGCCTGATTAGGAAGATAACTGAAGAAGGGTGAAAGCTCTTAGGAAACTCTGCAATCACAAAGTTTTGATGAAGAAGGAAAAAGAGTATCTAAAGAATCAGTATGATTGCCAGGAGATGTGCATAGTAATCTTGGTTTTCAATAGGGAAACAAGTGAATTTCATAAAATAGAGTCTTTATGTCGATCCTGGCACTTCCGAGAACAAGAGTAAAAATAACAGGCATTGGAGGCACAGCCTTCCAGTCTGGGCTCACATCGCCCTGTTTATGCCTCTGTGCTCAGCCTTTCCACCCTGCATATTTGAAGCATCGTGGAATGCTGCCAGGGCCGAGTCACCATTTAGACATGCTCCATGCTCCCCTCCCCATCCAGTGCTCCCAAACTCATCAGCATGTAAGATTTCAGCAATTATTATACCTCTTGTTCCATGAGGCTAAACTCATCTGTCACCATGCTAGTAATACATTTGATCATTGATTTAGAAAAGGGTGATTAAAAACAAATTTAATCATTAGTTGATTTAAAGTATCACTATCTAGAAAAAAATTTTCTGCTTTTAAGGTTGTATCAGGGCTCAGTTATAAAATCAGTCTTACTAACCTCCTCGAGCAAAGCTATTGGATGGGTTTACATCCAAATGTCCTGGCACTACCTGCTTAAGCACAGTGGACATTCTTGAAGTCCTCCTTTCAGTCCCTAAAGTCAGCCAAAAAGAAGAACAAAAACCATGTCGCTGGGGTTAACATTACTCAAATGACAAAAAGTTATCTTCATGTGTAGCATGTCTAATTGCTGCCAAACAATGTACTTTTTAAGTACCCAAAGCTTAATAGAGATAACAAGGCTTTTGTTACTGTTTCCTCAGAGATACACACATCTGCAAGATTATAGAGAGTTAGGTTTGGCAAGTGCAATCAGAGAATTGAATGATAAATGAAGCAAGGCATGCATGGTGTTACTTTACAAGAAAAGCCACTTTCTGCTTATGTTGAGCTAATTCAAATAGCTGATTAAGCCAAGGAGACCAGCTTCTCAAGTCACATGCTCCTGTGTCTAACACATTAGGGTTACCTCTACATGAACCCTTTGGGGTTCCATCACATGATAACTGAAACAGAATATTAGTACAAGTCTTAATGGCTTCATCCAAATCTAGTGAAAACAAACTGTACTGCAAATCATAAAAGGCCACAGAAATTTCAGGAATTTCAAATTTATACATGATGATTTTAATAAATATACATTCAGTAAACATGTTCAACTTACATATTCAACTCTAATACTGATATTTTAAACTTTGTGTAAAACAGATTTCAGGAAAAAAAAAACTCACATGACTTTGTATTCCTACCACCTCTCCTACTACTCTTTTTAAAAGGAAATAACTGAATTTCTAAATTGGTTACTATTTACTAGAAATTTATAGTGGTACCCTGATAAAAGCTAAAGTTACAGCACCATAAGGTAAAACATTAAGGGGTCATGTTGACGGAACAATGCAAATAACTAAAGAGGCTAACCCTAGGAATGAATATGACCTTTCATAGCTGTCAAAAAGAAACGCATTATATCAACTCTTACCTGGAGACAGAGCAAGTGCTGGCCTGACAGTAAGAGGGTTATTGCCACTGAGTTTCTGATGGACAGAAACTGCACTCAGTAATGCTTGCAAGTACTTTTCTTGTTCTATGCTACTGGAAGATTCTAAAGAGGAGGTAGGAGCTATAAAAGGAAAAGATATTAAGTAAAACCATCTCTATATTAATAAAACAGGCTCACTCTATATACATATGCTTATTCCTTCTATATATGGTCTTCAAGTTACCACACCCAACTATAGAAACCAGCCCCACTTAAAACTCCAAACTTAAATAGCTAATCCTCCGATGATAATGGTCTCACTACATCCACTTCCAGATTGCCTCATCATCCTCCCTGAAAGAGCCCAGGCCTGGAAAGCCAGCACACAGTTGTCCTCCCAAGTACAGCTATAGTTTTTCAGTATCCAACCAACTCAAAATAAAGATTCACAAAGGACAACATTTCCTTGATGACTCACGCTTCTGTTCAGGAGCAGAGGACAGAGTGGGTTCCCTCAGCATCCCAGAGTGAGTAGAAGTGAGACTTCCCGCTACCAGTAACTGTATTCCAATTCTGTCACACTGGCCTAACAGGGGACATGAACTTGTAGAGGGTTGTTGTAGGAAGAGTGGAGGAAGATGAGGACATAGGAGCAGCTACTGCTCAATCCCCTGGTCCTTCTAAACAGAATCAAAAAGTACGCACAGATGGAAACAATAGTGAGAGCAATTCTGGTTGGAGGGAGTCTGAGCCTGGCTTGCGTGGAATGAAACAGAATCACTGAAAATGGCCCAGGTACTCTAAAGCGGTCCCTGATGGCTCAGAGGTTAAAGGGTCTGCTTGCAAGGCGGGAGACCTGGGTTCAATCCCTGGGTTGGGAAGATCCCCTGGAGAAGGAAACGGCAACCCACTCCAGTATTCTTGCCTGGAGAATTCCATGGACAGAGGAGCCTGGTAGGTTACAGTCCATGGGGTCGCAAAGAGTCGGATATGACTGAGCAATTTCACTTTCACTTTCACTCTAAAGTGGTATTGGGGGGGGACTGACCAGAAGAACAACAGATAATAACAAATTTTCTTGCAACATGACTAGGAAATAAATAATTAGCATTACTATCTTATATTTTATCAACTTTAAAGTGCTATCATATTTTATAAACTCTAAAATGCCATTAATATAAGATGTACTACTATTTTATTTAATGAGAATTTAAAAACTGCCATTTAAGGCAAGACACAATTCTTTCTGACCATATGAACTGTAAGTCACATTCCCATTTCAAAGATATTTAAATATGAGTAAATGTGTAAGTTCAAAAAGTGTGAAAAACAATAAATTTATATTATACTGAAAAATCAGAAATGAATGGAATAAGACAATTTCAAATTTTCCAACTAAAAGCTCAGTGATATGCTCATAATAATGCTCCTGATTTGATCCACTCACTTTATCAATCTACATATGCTATGTTCTATCAGCCTCATTATGTGGCTTGAGAAGATTCCTTAGGACAAAAAATGTTAAAAGCCAACTGCCTTCAATATATATATATATGTTGAGATTCCATGCCAAGCGGAATAACAATATAGCCCACCAGGTTCCTCTGTCCATGGGATTCTCCAGGCAAGAATATCGGAGTGGGTTACCATTCCCTTCTCCAGGGGATCTTCATGACCCAGGGATCAAACCTCAGTCTCTTGCATTGCAGGCTGATTTTTCACTGTCTGAGTCATGAGGGAAGCCAATAATATAGCATTGTGTGCATAATGTTCTCAAGTCAACTGAATGATCAAAAACATGCTGGCCAACTTTGAACTTTCAGGAAGGAATGGAGGAGAATAAAGAAGACATACCTACTGAACCACTGAACTTGAGTTTGCTCATTTCCAAAGAGGGAAGTCATTCCTAAATTGGATCTGGTATCTTAGTGGTCCTAGGTTAAATTTTTTGAGCATCTGTTTTAAGCTAGAGGTTATGAGAAAGGTTAGCAAAATATAGCTTCTGACTGACTTCAGACCTCAAAGCCAGTGCTCAGAAGTGTCCTCAGAAAAAGGGCACCACACTTAGTGTACATTTTTTCTTATGTTGACCAGCCTCTCACTTCCTAAAAACCTTTCCGTCTGAGTGCTCCAAAACCAGGATTTTGGTCATTAGGTTGCTGACTTGTGTGTGTGTGTGTGTGTGTGTGTGTGTGTGTGTGCGCGTGACATGTAGGAATGAGATAGGATATCTTATATCACATAGGACAGAATACTTATTTACTTCTGAAGCTATTAAATATATCTGAATACTCCACCCCCCCCCAAAAGAAAACAATTATTATTATCTGTTTCCATTTGTGGATACTCTGGTTTGCTGAAATGAAAACAGCCTAGAACCAAAGACTTTACTATGTTAATTTCTACTAAAATTCAAATATAGACAGACATATTAAGCAAGATGTCAAATTCAAGTGGAGTCCCACGTTGTCAACTCTAGTTCTTAACCTTACAGACGATACATAGCACACTGGAAAAGTTCACAGGTGAGAGGCTTGATGGAAAGGGCAGAACTAGCATTCCTGGAGTTCACCTCCTTAATTTTTGGAATACCCAGAAGCGGAAGGATCAGAATAGTGCTGTAGAGGGTTGCTTACCTGCCTGAGGGGAGTTCTGAGACTTAAAAAGGCCAACCACTCCCTTTCCATGGAATCCTCCAGATCGGAGGAGCAGGGTACTGCTTCTTGAGTTTCTCCAACATACAACAGGCAGGCGATTGTGTCGATAGCAGCGGGCTACTCTTGGTAAACTACTGTCCTGTACGGCTTGAGGTACAACTAAAAGGCCAGGATAGCTTCAGGGGTATGCAAAGGAGAAACAGGACCATTTGGGTGGGCGAGGCAGGGTGGGGGGAGGAGAAGAAAAAAGAAGTGGGGAGAGAAAGAATACAAGAATATGAATTTCATAAGTTCACAACAATTTTCTAAGACTCAGAAACATTGGTGGAGAGATAGGTGAGGTGAGGTGAAGTCGCTCAGTCGTGTCCGACTCTTTGAGACCCCGTGGACTGTAACCTACTAGGCTTCTCAGTCCATGGGATTCTCCAGGCAAAAATACTGGAGTGGATTGCCCTTTCCTTCTCCATGGTGGAGAGATAAGACATATATTTCAAACATGAAACAATTCAGTTCTTTAGGGGTTGAGAAGAAAAGGCCTAGATAGTGAAAACAACTAACTCATCTATTAACCTTTTTTTTTTTTTTTAATACGCCTTCTTCAGTGATACTGCAGGAGAAGGAAATGGCAACCCACTCCAGTGTTCTTGCCTGGAGAATCCCAGGGACGGCAGAGCCTGGTGGGCTGCTGTCTATGGGATCGCACAGAGTTGGACACAACTGAAGTGACTTAGCAGCAGCAGCAGCGATATTGCAAGCTTTTGCTGAGTAACGTTAAGTGTAAAAATTAAAAGTGTCATACAGAACTATCACAAAGGCCTCCGTTAAACAAGATTTCCCTTGGCTTATATACAACTTGAATAAAGACTGCAAGATTAATGTATTAATATCAACTTTATGAGAATGACAAATCAAACTGTCAACTCCTTGGATTACTGAAATGACAACAGAGGATAAAGTACACTAACATTCAGAATGCCAGAGATGGTGAAAGGATTAAAAATCAAAACCAAATGATTTTTTGGTATGAAAACAATATGTTCAAATGTCAAGTGAGTGTAAATATTTATTAACACTACATGTTGATAATTTAAAAAAAGATTAGCTCATAAAGTTGCAGGATATGATGCTGGGAAAATTAAAAACAGACAAGATAGATAAAAACTTATTTATCTTGTTTTTATAGATAAGTACAAGAAGACAGCAGCTTTCAAATCAGTTCTTTAGTTTATTTAGAAATATTAAAGAGACTCCATGTTAATAACCTCCTAACCTCTAATCCCATGTCTTTTGTGTGTGGGAGATTTTTTTTAGAATTGTGGTAAACTGTACCTAACATGAAATTTAACATGTTAACCGTTTCCGGTCCACAATCAGTGACACTGTCACAATACTGTACAACTAATCACTTCCAGAACTTTTAATCCCTTATCTTGTTATAAGTCAGTTCTGAGAGCAGGGAGAGAAAACCGAGTATATGGTCATATAACCTTCAATGACTTTAGTAAATGCCAATTTTATTTCTCTTATTTACCCAGAGAGTCCCTGGAAGCACTGTGAAAGCCTAGCACTTTCGTGCTTCAGGTGTATAGGCTGTCTTTTTCTAACACCACAAACTGATAAAGAGTCATAGTTGTAGACATGATCATTCATGAAGACTTGAAAAGCAGTTCCATTATTAGGGTCCTATGTTTCTTTTCTTTTTTAAATTGCAGTACAGTTGTTTTACATGTTGTGTTAGTATAGCAAGGGCTTTCTAATTCCAGTTTAGTATCTGTTTATTGCCCCTTTTGGTTCTAGATACTATAGTGATTTTCTGTATTAGATAAGAGAGTAATGCTTAGTAGTTTTTGGTACTATTTCAGTAACTGGGAAAGAACCAACACACTCCTCTACCCCATTCCCTCATCCCTTCCTTCCATGGCACTAGCACCACAGACCATGCTCTGCTACACACAGGATCTAAGACTTTCCTGGTCCCAGGCATGGGCCTGGGTGACAGCTGGACAGCCACTGGTGCTAGGGTAAAAAGCATAGAGCCTGAAGGCCAGCAGAGGCTACTCTGAGGACCAGTGTCATTTAGCATGAGAGATATATCCATTTATCCTGCCACCCACCCTATTCTACCACCACTACTTAGAGCTACCAGCCATGGGTACCAGAGGAAGCCTTGAGGTAGACTGGGCCTTAGGAGATGCTGTCCAAACTTTTAGGGCTTCCCTCATAGCTCAGCTGATAAAAGAATCCACCTTCAATGCAGGAGACCCTGGTTGGATTCCTGGGTCAGGAAGATCTGCTGAAGAAGGGATAGGCTACCCACTCTAGTATTCTTGGGTTTCTCTTGTGGCTCAGCTGGTAAAGAATCTGCCTGCAATGCAGGAGACCTGGGTTTGATCCGTGGGTTGGGAAGATCCTCTGGAGAAGGGAAAGGCTACCCACTCCAGTATTGTGGCCTGGAGAATTTGATGGACTGTAGTCGATGGGGTCGCAAGGAGTCAGACGCAACTGAGCGACACTGACTCACTCTGGAAAGTGGAAACTTCTAATCAAAGAATAACACATGTACAAATGGCTTGAAACATACATGAATTAAACAAAAAGAAATTCGTATCATTAGCACCTAGGTCAAGAAATGGACCATTCATTACCAGCACCCCAAAAGTCCCCCTGTGTCACCTCCCCATTAGTGTTTCTCCCTTTTCCTCCTCTAAAGATTATCAATAAACATCTTTGACTGCTAACTACATGGATGAGTTTTGCCTGTTTTTTGAATTTTACAAAAAGGGAACAAATAGAATTTATTTTTTGCGTGTGTCTGGCTTCTTTTTCTCAACAGTACGTTTATGAGACCCATCCATGCTATTGCATGCAACTGTAGTCTGTTCATTTTCATTGCTGCAGAGCTGGGGTCCCCAACCTCTGGGCCATTGATCAGTACCTCCTCTCAGATCAGAGGTGGCGTAAGATTAGAAATAAAGCACATAATAACCTAAACCCACACACCCACCTCCGCCTCCAGGTCCGTGAAACTGGTCCCTGTTGCCAAAAAGGCAGGGACTGTTGGTGTATATTGTCCTACTATGTGACTATATTATTTATCTAATCTTTTTATGGTTGATTTTGAGTAGTGTCTAGTTTTTGACTATATAAGAAACATGTTGCCATGAACATTCTTGTAGTTGTCTTTTGGGAGTACGTATGCTTTCCCAGATAGAGTAGACTTTCCAAGAAATATATAACAGATTGTGCACATGTGCACATGTGCATGTATACATGTACATGTCTAGAAGTTTAGTAGATGCTGCCAGGGAGCTTTCTAAAGTTGTTTAACCAATTTATAGTTACACCAGCAATAAAGAGTTCTACTTGCTCAACATCTTTTACTAGCCATTTTTGCAGGTATAAAGTTGTCTCATTAGGACTTGAATTTGCATTTATCTGAAGACTAAAGATGAGCATTGTTGGAAGATGGAGGGAACTACAAGTGCCTACCAAATTGAGAAGGCATCTTGAGATTAAAGTTTGAGGCAAGCAGCTCCATAAATAAATATTATATATTTATGTAAATATAATAATAAAGTGGATCAGTTCATTAGAGGGTAACTTACTCACAGGTGGGATCTATCAGTGGATAATGATTAGGAAACATTTGCTACTATACTCTGAGCCCAGGACAATTTTATAGTCAACCTAGGGTATGGTGCTAGGTGCTTGGGAACAGGATGTGCATTCCCAAGTTAAGAATAATAGGTCACTAGTCTCAAGGGCCCTGGGAATACTTCAGGGAAGGTTATCATCGTTTGGGCACTAACAGAGCATACAGACTACCTGGTCCATATCTATTGACTACAAAGCTCTTGATGACAGAGAAGTGATTCACTGCATAGTACAGTGTTGGGAAGGGTCAGCCAAAAGACAGGAGAAACTGTTAGGGCCCAAGATGGCATCAGTTATGCCAAGAGTCACATAAGCATCTTAGGATATCCTCACAAAAGAGGACATCCTCTGTCTTTGCTTATTGCCTTTTTATTCCCCTAATGATGTTTTCTGATATATAAAACTTCTTATCAATCTTTTACTTTATGGATAGCATTTTTCCTGTCTTAAGAAATATCTTCTAGAAGCTTTATTTAAAATTTTAACCTTTTTCATGTAGATCATGTAGCTCTACAGATCAGTGGGAACTGATATTTGCCTGTGCAGTGTAAGGCAGAGGTCAAAATTAATTTTTTCCTTGAATGGATATCCAGCACCATATACTGAAAAATATATTTTTTCTACTATTTTAAAATGCTGTCTTCATCTTAAGCTAAGTGTTCTCATACGTTGAGATTTTTCTATATTCCCTCTTTTGTTCCAGTGATCTATTTGTTTATTCCTGTGAACATACCACACTGCCTTAATTACTGTTACTTTATATAAAGTCTTGATATCCTGTAATATTATTCTATAAGATGATCCTGCTACTTCTGGCCTTCTGCATTTTAATGTATCTCTTAGAATCATCTTTTCAATTTCTATGAGCATTTTGCTGGGATTTTGATTGGGACTGTATTGACCTATAGGTGGAGAAATCATAGTTTTAGAGTACTGAATATTCTAGTCCAAGAACATTAAATATCTATTTATTTGTGACCCTTAATACTGTTTTGACTGTACCATGTAAAGATTTTATACATCTTGTATTAGATTTAGTCCCAAGTGTTTAATAATGTTTTTTAGTGCTACTTTAAATAGTACTAATAGTATCAAAATAACATCATTTAAATTTTCATCTTTTAATTATTTGTTTTTGGTGTATATATATGAACTTAGGAAATTAAGAAGCTCTCCTTGTATTTCCAATCTACTTAAAGTTTTTTGTAAAAACTAGTTATACTTTATAAAATGCTTTTCTGTATACAATGAACTTACAATAGTCTGTAATTCTTTTAATGTGGTGAACTATGCTGATTAATTTTCAATTGTTAAGCAAGTTTAGCATTCTTGTAATAAACTACAGTTGGTCATAATGAATTCTGAATGAAATGAACCTTTTGTCATTATGAGCCATCTTTTTTTATTGCTAGTAGAATTTTACTTTAAAATATATTTTAATATTTATATATTGACAATAGCTCTATTTTTAAAAGGTGGTTCTGCATGCTGTATGCTTTCTGTTTACTTTCAACCTTTTGGTAATTTTGTATAGTAGATATAGCCCTTAAAAGCAGCATTCAGTTCAGCTCAGTCTCTCAGTCATGTCCGACTCTTTGCGACCTCATAAATCGCGGCACACCAGGCCTCCCTGTCCATCACCAATTCCCAGAGTTCACGTCCATCGAGTCAGTGATGCCATCCAGCCATCTCATCCTCTGTCGTTCCCTTCTCCTCCTGCCCCCAACCCGTCCCGGCATCAGAGTCTTTTCTAATGAGTCAACTCTTCGCATGAGGTGGCCAAGTACTGCATAAAGCTTAACAAATTTGATTATCTTTTTCTTTTAATTGGAACATTTATCAGTATTATAAGTAACATAATTACTGATATATCTGAATTTAAATTTACCATCTTACTATTTGCTTTCTACTTGTCCCATCTGCTGCATGATTCCTTTTCTCTCTTTCTTGCCTTCTTTTGGATTATTTACTATTCCATTTCCTTCTAATAGCTTAAAGGTTTATGCTATTTAATATCACCATAATTTCCTTATAATAATCATTAGAATAAATGGTCTATTAAGATTTTGTTTCTGACAGAGTGAAATGATAAATAACATCTGTTTTCTCACTGTCAGATAAAATTTTGATAACAAGCTTCTCAAATAGTAAGACATCACACCTTATGCCTTTGCTTACACTTAAAATTTAGTTAGGACAGAGTATCAGGAAAATTACTGCATACTCAACAAAGTCACAGCCTTTCGGTACTTAATGTGAAATTTTTATTTATCTCAAATGTCAATCTAGATTCCCAATTTGTTTCTCAAGCTTCACATTTGTATTTGTACACTTAAACTGTCATTTAAAGTGAGATATCTACAGTTCTTCAAGAACAGCAGGGCTGAAACGAATAGTAACATTAAGACAACTTTCTAAAATATGTATAAGACTTCCAAGTTACAAAGTACTTTCACAGTGTTAGTGTATTTAATCAAACCAGAAATTTATACGTGCAAAGGAAAGAACTTACCTGAAAATGATCAAACTTGTGGAGGGTAAAAACGTAGTTTTAAAAGATATAAAGCAGGAAATAGGGCTTAACAGATATATATAAAATAGCGGTAGACACAATAGAAAAAGAACATGTGTTCGTTTACATTCTTCAAGTAATATCTCTTGAAAAAATTCTAATTAGATAACATAAGGAAACCTGACCTACACTTGGATTAGCACATTATGGCCTGTGGGCCCGAACTGGCCTTGCCCATGTCTTTATGTACAGCCTATGGCTGCTTCAGTGGCAGAGCTGAATAGCTGCAATAAGAGAACATATGCTGTGTAAGGTTGAAAATATGTACTATCTGGCCCTTTAAGGAAAAAGTTTGCAGTCCCTTGACGTACAGTATATCTTCATCTCTCCTCTGCCTGGGCAAATGCTATTCCTACTTCAAGCTATCTCAGGCATGCCGTCCACTTTCTGATCTAACATAGGCACTGTTCAGTGATACAGCTATGCTATACTTCTGAGAATGTCAGTGAGACGCTTGCACATGCTGCACAAAAAATGGCCCTTAAATACACATATCCCTGGACACCCTGCTCTTATTTTCCAGCATCTCTCTTTCTCTCTTGGCTATGGATGCAAATAGCCCATTCAAGACTCAAATGGAAGAAAGGAAGGTCTCTTTTGGTGAGACTAACAGACTTACCTCCGGCAGAGTGAATACATCCTGTTGGAGGCAGTGATTCGAAAGTACTCTGGTTTAGAGCGAGAAGAGCTGCCACTTATGGTTCCCAAACCTAAACGCTGATAGTCTCTGAAACAAGCTTTTTCTACTAGCTGTTCCATTGTAGATTTCTCCGAGGCCTTCAGAGTGGTACTCGTGGGGAGTTCACTATCATCTGAAACTTGATGGCAGAAACAGGTTTTGAAGAGATGAGATAGCTCAAAGTAGAGGATTAAAAACTTCCTTCTAAAGAGGATCTTTAACCAAGAGAGGTTTATATTAGGGCTAGAAGTGCTATGTATGCCAAAAATTGAGTCACGGAACTTCTATGAGGCATCGTTATGCTCAAACATAAACTACAATAGGAAAGAAAATATTAGGAGCCCAACTAACTCAAAACGTCAGGGACAGTAACTTAAAATTTCTAAAACAATATAATTTTGAATATATTACCTATATTTTTCTTTGTTAGTCAGGCTTGATTTTTAATGTCCACCTGGAGTGATTTCTATTTAGGACTCTGTAAACATTCATACTTTGTGATGGACTAACCTATTAGTAAAACTCACCTCTAATATAATCATTACACAAACTCATCAGGTTTCAGTTAACTTTAAAGAGCATAAACGTTCATTACAAATTTTTAATTAAGCAGAAGTTCACTACTGGGAAAGGATCTTTCTTAGATATGTATGAAGAAGCTATATTTGGTAGAAGTTATATTTTATCAGAGGATGTGGTGTACATGGGAAACTCCCTCAATTTTGCAATCACAGGTTACAGAAGCCTTTAAAATTTTAGATGTTGGAAGAATTTACCCAATAACCAAGTATTTTAGGGAGGATTAAAAACAACAACATTCCTAATTGGTACTGCATGTTCTAACTGAAAAAAAAAAAAGTCCATGTTAAAAACTGTCCTACTTTCCTACTTATTTTTACAATGAGAGAATTAAAATTAACCTTTCAAAGTTTTTGGAAATGTACTCAAAGTTCTAATGTCAAAGGGAAAGATATAGCTCCCTTCAATTAATAGAAAAAAAAAAAACACCCCAGCTTATTTCTATAACTATAAGCCTTTGTGCTTTAGTTTGTGAACTTCACAATGCAAATGCATCATTAAGTATCAGTTTTATTTGTTTTGGCCTCTTATCTTCAGAAGAGCAAAGAATATTACATAATTTGGCCTTTTGGTGGAATAATTATCATAGAATAAGTTTTTGTTCTGTGAAATCATAAAAGCTTTATATTAGAAGAGTCAATAGTGATGGGTAGCAGTAATTTTTGTATGGCTTTCCATGTGACTTTGAGAAGCCCAGGTTCTAATAAATGATGTTTTCACTGCCCCCAGAGGCAAGCCTGTAGATACATACACCGAAATGGAGACCTTTGGCCAAAGATCTCTCTAAAGATATTTCTTTCTTAAAAATGTTCTTCTGTTGTTATTAGTGGCGTAAAAGTAGTAGTTGTATAATCACTGGCGATCCAGTCTAAGAGTCTGAGAAGAAAAAGGATGCAATGGCACCCTCTCTCTTAGATCAGATTCTCTCTAGTGTTAATTCCATAAGCATACTTGACACTGGATTAAGGAACAGAAAAAATTTGCTACTGGTTTCCTGATTATCTCAGGTTCCCAGGTTCTGCTCTTTTAAATATTTAGCAGGCATGTTTTTCTTATCATCTAAGAATGCCTTCATCTTTGATTCCCCATATAGATTAGGAGTACCCACAATGTTCTCATCAAAACCCCAAATATTCAACTTTGAATAATTTATGTCCTTATTTTCTTATTCTTATTCCATAACAATAAAGTACAAGGGACTACTTTATACCTAAATTTCCAGTGCAGCAGGATTTCTTTCTTCTCCCTTTAATGAGACCCACATAACAGTGGCCAATTAGCTCTATGGATTTAGTGGAGGAGGAGTGTGTGTGTGCTATGTTGCTTCAGTTGTGTCTGACTCTTCGCAACCCCATGGACTGTAGCCCGCCAGGGCCCTCTGTCCATGGGGATTCTGCAGGCAAGAATAGGAGTGGGTTGCCAGGCCCTCCTCCAGGGGATTTTCCAAACTCAGGGAGTGAACCTGCATCTCTTACATCTCCTGCATTGACATGCAGGTTCTTGACCATTAGCGCTATCTGGGAAGCCCAGGGGAGGAATACAACTTAACAGAATCTTATCTGAACAACGGAATACTGGAAAACAAAATTTTTTTTCCAGTTCTGAGAAGCTGGTAAGTACCTCCCATCTTATGAGGTCTAGGTTTTTAAGAGTCAGGTTTAAGTGCAACTATGTCTTTATCTCTTGTTCTTACTCATATAAAAAGAAAGAATAAAGTTCATTCATGAAGGAAAAATGAGTTCGCACATACCAGATATGTCATCTTCTTCATTCCATCCAGGACGGTTCACTCTCTCTTCCACAATTGTCCCTGTCCTCCTCTTCAATAAATACTGCCGCCCAATTGTCATTTTCCTGCCCTTTTAGCACCTTTCACAATTGTTTTCGAGAAAGTGCTAGGAGTTATAAAACCAAAGAGAATGTTAATTTAATATGAAAATGCCACTTACATTTTTTGATACCCATGTTGTTCAACGTGTTTTTTCTCTACCGCCACACCCACTAGTATTGTCCAGATCTTCATTAAGCCTCTCCTTCTTCAGGTCACTTTTTATATGGCAGAAGGCTAATTTACTACAAAACATTGTTATCATTAGGACACTGTGTTAGGCAAAAAGTGCAAGAACTTAGAGTGGGACACAGACTGTTTATCATCCCCAATCTAAACTCCTCAGTTTGGCTTTTTGTCAAGCATGCCCCCAACCCACTCTGTTTATCCATGCCACTGCCTCCACCAGTTCCCAGAGACCATGCTTGCTGAAGTCCTCCCGCATGGAGAGCCAGCCTACCTCCTCCTCTACTGATTCAGAATCTCTACTAACTCATAGGCTTTCTTTAAGATCATCACAAATGTAGCTGGCAGCACCTCCACTTATTTCTTAAATGCTTTAAATGTGTAAGTGTAGTGTCCTGCCTTCTGACACTAGAAACCTTCTGAGATATGGTAAAGAGTAATTAACATAATTCCCTTTTCTGAGAGGAGAAAAGATAAGAAATCAGAAATCTGAGTATCCTTTTGAGAATCAGCTTTACTTACAGAGAAACTAGGATTTAAGATATTTGGATCTAAAAGTACTTTATTTAAATAGTTTACTTTTTATTGCTGACAGAAATTCTGGGTGTAGATATTTATAATCCAAAGAATTAAACAAAGATCCCATTTCCTGAATAATGATATTGAGGTGAAGGTTTCAAGTAAGAATGTTTTTGATTTATTTGTCCACATACAACAACAGAACTTTTCCTATGTTTTCTTGTTGTTCAATGCAAAGTGATTAGGATTCTTTTACAGTCAAATAGTTTTATCAGACCTCATCTTTAGTGATCTGAAATGTAAACTTGAGGGTTACAGACCTCAAATTAAAATGCTGTTTTACATAATTCGTAATTGTTAGAATTCACAGAATATAGATATTTCCTAAATTAAGCCTATTGTGAATCACTTCAGATGTAACTTAAACTCAAGGGGATTTTTGAATGTTTTCCCAGCTAGAGCTGTATCTTTGGTTTTACATATGCAAGATAATACTAAGAGATTTTAAGGTTTAAAATTGAAATGTCTCTGTTGTAGCTTGATAGAATAAGCTTGATTTTACAGATATATAACCACCCTCACCCCAACAGTATCTAAATAGAAAACACCATACCAAGCTTTGTTTCTTCCACAGAGAGCTAAAATAATGAAAATCATAGGCTCCTCTGTGACCCCACAGTGCTAAGATGCAATGCCTGGCTCACCATTTAAATGTTTAAAATGCTGTTCATGCTTCTTCAGCATCTCACACCTGCATGTGCACGGTCTCCTCTGCTTACCAGGTAACAATGGTAAGAGCGGCTAGCCATGCAGTTTAAAAATGACATACTGCCTGCAACCTCAAATGGCCTATAATCTCCACCCAGCCCCACTTTCAGGCAAAAGGAAGGCCTTTTCTCCAAAGTCCGCAGAGTAACCCTAATAATGTAACTTGTACTAGCAGATGCCCAAATTCTAGGTGATTAATGATGAATGGACTACAATATTAACCCTTATATTTTACTACTAATTGAAGAACATCTTAAAGCAATTATTTTGTAATCATTCAAATGTAAATGTTTCAACATAAATTCTTAAACATTTTCATTAGAAAATAAGGGTTCCTACTAAAGAAATGTGACAAAAGTAAGTGCAATGACTGATCCTGGATTGGATCCTCTACCAGACAGAAAAAAAATAGCTGCAAAGGATCATAAGCAAAATTCAAATATGAAATCTGGGCCAGGTGAATTAAATTTCCTGGTTGGATTACTGTCTGTGGTTATATAAAATAATGTCTTTGTTCTTAGAAATATATATTGACATATTGAAGAATAAAGGAGCATTATGTACGTACTCAAATGTTTAAAAAAAATACATGAGAGATAAAATGATAAAGAGAATGGAATAAAGCATAAGCAATTGATGAATCTAGGTAAAGGGTATACTGGACTCCTTTGTATTATGTTGTAACCTTTATATAAATTTGACACTAAATAAAAAGTCCATCTGCAGATGAATGGATAAGAAAGCTGTGGTACATATACATAATCAGCCATTAAAAGTGAAAGTGAAGTCACTCAGTTGTATCCGACTGTTTGCGACCCGTGGACTGTAGCCCACCAAGCCTTTCCATCCATGGGATTCTCTAGGCAAGAATACTGGAGTGGGTTGCCATTAAAAAGAATACATTTGAATCGGTTCTAATGAGGTGGATGAAACTGGAGCCTATTATACAGAGTGAAGTAAGTTAGAAAGAAAAACACCAATACAGTATACTAACACACATATATGGAATTTAGAAAGATAGTAGTGATAACCCTATATGCAGTACAGCAAAAGAGATACAGATGTATAGAACAGTCTTTTGGAATCTGGGGGAGAAGGCAAGGGTGGGATGATTTGAGAGAATAGCATTGAAACACATATACTATCATATGTGAAACAGATCACCAATCCAGGTTTGATGCATGAGACAGGGTGCTCAGGGCTGGTGCACTGGGATGACCCAGTATGGGAAGGTGGGAGGGGGGTTCAGGATGGGGAACATGTGTACAACCATGGCTGATTCATGTCAATGGATAGTAAAACCACTAAAATATTGTAAAGTAATTAGCCTCCAATTAAAAAAAAGAAAGGCTGCACAAAGGAAAAAAAATGTTCTCACCTCTCATTCAGAATAAAACTGTTTACTTGACCTGGATATTGATGTAAACTGAAGGGATTGCGCAAAGGTAGAAAGTGAGCAACAGAGGAAAAAGGGAAAATAGAACTTCACATTCTAAAAATACATCATAAGCAATGAACATGACTGTTCCACATGTGACTGCTGCTTTCCATAACTCTTGTGTTTCGTTCAGGGAATGTGACAGAATGGCAAACATATACTGACTTAGGAGATAGGTCACATTCCCTGACAGTCAACTTTGGGAGAGCTGAAATGAAGAAACTTGTCTCCTCACCGAAAGGAAGTGCTCTTTTCCTTCTGCTTGGGTAAGATGATCTGTGGGGTAGTTTGTCCAGCAGCAAAAGCAAAGGTGGTAAACATGGACTGAGGATAACGAAACTTCATCAGCTGTTTCCTAAAGATCTCTACTACTTCTGGACTCACTTCTTCATCAAATGCTACTTTAATCAACTAGAGACAAAAGAAATTAAATGTATCAGAAACATTTAGCATTTCCAGAGAGCTTCCCCCTCAAGGACTGAAATAACAAAAAAATAACAATGCTAAATGACAAGAGGTTAGAGGTTGAAGGGACTTTGGATATCATGCAATACAATTTAAAATTTTTAAAAATAAAAAAGGGCTCAATAAATTGAGGGCTCAGAAAGGTTTACTTGTTATAGATGGTTGGTTGATATGGAAAATAATGTATCTTGAAGTTGGGTTTCTTTAAGACTATCTTTTATCAATTTCTTTTCCTTTTTGGCTGCACTGTGAGGCTTGTGGGATATTAGTTCCTTGACTAGGGTGAATCTGGGCCCTCAGCAATGAAAGCATGGAGTCCTAACCACTGGACTGCCAGGGAATTCAGGACTGTCTTTTTTATGATGCAAAAGGGAAATTAACTTATAGTGGTTGGAGTAGGAATTGTGTCCTTCTTGTTTATCAACTGTTACTGGTGGTCCTAGATAGGGGATTTTGCCTAAGGAAGTGTCTTCTATCCAGCTTATAAATCTAGCAAGAAAAAATTAAGTTTGACTAGAATCCTAATTGGTAGACCCATATGTTTGATAGAGCCTTTAGGCCGCATCTCTTGGCATCTGTTTCTGGAGGAAATGCCTGTGGCTCTTCTAGAGAAGAGGCAGAGCTCTGAGACCACAGCATTCTAGTTTAGAGTACTTTGGCAGTTGGAATAATGAAGAAATCCAAGAGATCAGTACTCTCCATGAGGCCAGAGCAGGTCTGGACCTACAGATCACAAGGCTTACATTTTACAAAGCCGGAATATGGAAATATTAGGGAGAGCTTCTTGATTGGAAAGAGCAAGGCAAGAATTGGAACCCTTGGAAATCTGAGAAGTTAGAAACAAGGCACAAGAGTGGGAAGAGCAAAACGTGCTCTTGAGAATTATTTTTTTTTTTAAAGCACAATGAAGAAAAGATCACTCTTCTGAATGTCTGATTAGTATCAGTAATTCCCACAAGTTCTGAAATGTTCAGCACTCCCTGGAAAAACCTTTGCTTCATCAAGGTTTACTTATAATCAACAGTACTTTAGCCCTAGCTGTAATTCTCTGTAATTCTCAGAGATCTGTCTCTTCCACAGAAGAGCCACAAGCATTTCCTCCAGAAACAGATGCCAAGAGATGTTATCTAAACTATCAAACACAAATTGAAGTATTACATAGCAGAGAATAAGAGTCAACAGTGTGAGTCTGAATTTCTGAGACCACTCAATATCAATATCCATTGTTACTCTGAGCTGACTCAAGGGCTCAGGAAACAGAGGCTTAAATGAATCCAATGCTGTTCATGAGCTGACTCAAAGATTTCCTCACAGAACCTCTTATCCTCCTTCTCCTTTAACTCCTGACCATATATGATCAAAAGAAAGTGGCTATCATTTGTAGATGACATCATTTGTAGAAATGACAGATGTCTACAAATGACAACATTTATAGAAAAATTTTAATAGCACAATGGCGGCTCCCTTTCTTAATACCTGAAAAGACGCCGAAGTGATCTGCAGTCCTTCTTGCATGTTCTGTTGTAGTTGATTCTGCATTGTGATCTTCTTCTCCTTAGTGATGGAGGCAATGGGGAAACTTCGTACAACTGTCTGCTCACCAACTATAGGAAAACAGGGCACAGACCAGGCAACAGCACTTTACAGCTCATTTCTAGAGTCTCTGCTGCTCATTTTACCAGCCTCTGCTGGAGAAATGTATCTGGAGAGGACAATGTCCAGGAAAGAAGCAATACAAAGTGCCATGATTCTAGAATTGCATTCACTAATCGTGTTGCATGGCAATTCGTTCCTGACATACATTTCTTTCCTGGAGTGCAGGAATGGTCCCAAACTGTCAACCTTCATTCTAGTTCCCCAACCTATTGTGTATCACACAAGATCATCTGGTTTAAGGCATCTTACAGGAAGGGTAGGTATTAAACAGAAGAAAAGAAGTATCTTCAAATATTGAAAATACATTTATTATATTTAATATAAGAATAAAGCAAAAGAGAAAAGACTGTTAAGACAGTTAAAATTTGTTTCTGAGTAAGGCACTATACTATGCATATGTGCCTTCAGAAGATATACTGGGGTTAGGCCCAAGATTCTTAAACTTAACTGAAAGTCACTCAGTCATGTCCGATTCTTTGCGAACCCATGAACTATAGATTAGAGATCTCTTCAAGAAAATTAGAGAGACCAACGGAACATTTCATGCAAAGATGGGCTCAATAAAGGACAGAAATGGTATGGACCTAACAGAAGCAGAAGATATTAAGAAGAGGTGGCAAGAATACACAGAAGAACTGTACAAAAGAGATCTTCTTGACCCAGATAATCACGATGGTGTGAACACTCATCTAGAGCCAGACATTCTGGAATCTGAAGTCAAGTGGACCTTAGAAAGTATCACTATGAACAAAGCTAGTGGAGGTGATGGAATTCCGGTGGAGCTATTTCAAATCCTAAAAGATGATTCTGTGGAAGTGCTGCACTCAATACACCAGCAAATTTGGAAAACTCAGCAGTGGCCACAGGACTGGAAAAGGTCAGTTTTCATTCCAATACCTAAGAAAGGCAATGCCAAAGAATGCTCAAACTACTGCACAATTGCACTTATCTCATATGCTAGTAAAGTAATGCTCAAAATCTTCCAAGCCAGGCTTCAGCAATACATGAACCATGAACTTGCGGATGTTCAAGCTGGTTTTAGAAAAGACAGAGGAACCAGAGATCAAACTGCCAACATCCGCTGCATCATGGAAAAAGCAAGAGTTCCAGAAAAAACATCTATTTCTGCTTTATTGACTATGCCAAAGACTTTGACTGTGTGGATCATCACAAACTGGAAAATTCTTCAAGAGTTGGGAATACCAGACCTGCCTCTTGAGAAACCTGTATGCAGGTCAGGAAGCAACAGTTAGAACTGGACAAACTCCAAATAGGAAAAGGAGTATGTCAAGGCTGTATATTGTCACCCTGCTTATTTAACTTATATGTAGAGTACATCATGAGAAACGCTGGATTGGAAGAAGCACAAGCTGGAATCAAGATTGCCGGGAGAAATATCAATAACCTCAGATATGCAGATGATACCACCCTTATGGCAGAAAGTGAAGAATAACTAAAGAGCCTCTTGATGAAAGTGAAAGAGGAAAGTGAAAAAGTTGGCTTAAAGCTTAACATTCAGAAAACGAAGATCATCGCATCTGGTCCCCATCACTTCATGGGAAATAGAAGGGGAAACAGTGGAAACAGTGGCTGACTTTATTTTTTTGGGCTCCAAAATCACTGCAGATGGTGATTGCAGCCATGAAATTAAAAGACGCTTACTCCTTGGAAGGAAGGTTATGACCAACCTAGAGAGCATATTCAAAAGAAGAGACATTACTTTGTCCACAAAGGTCCGTCTCATCAAGGCTATGGTTTTTCCAGTAGTCATGTATGGATGTGAGAGTTGAACTGTGAAGAAAGCTGAGCACTGAAGAATTGATGCTTTTGAACTGTGGCACTGGAGAAGACTCTTGAGAGTCCCTTGGACTGCAAGGAGATCCAACCAGTCCATCCTAAAGAAGCTCAGTCCTGGGTGTTCATTGGAAGGATTGATGTTGAAGCTGAAAGTCTAATACCTTGGCCACCTGATATGAAGAGCTGACTCCTTGGAAAAGACCCTGATGCTGGGAAAGATTGAGGGCTGGAGGACAAGGGGACGACAGAGGATGAGATGGTTTGATGGTATCACCGACTCAATGGACATGAGTTTGGGTGGACTCCAGGAGTTGGTGACAGATAGGGAGGCCTGGCGTGCTGCAGTTCATGGGGTTGCAAAGAGCTGGACACGACTGAGAGGCTGAACTGAACTATACATAATCATGGAATTCTCCAGGCCAGAATACTGGAGTGGGTAGCTGTTCCCTTCTCTGGGGGATCTTCCCAACCCAGGGATCGAACCTAGGTCTCTTGCATTGTAGGCAGATTCTTTACCAACTGAACCACCAGGGAAGCCCCAAGATTCTTGAGAGTTTAAATATTAAAGGAAGAAATGAAAAATATAAATATTTATCAGGTGCCTGAGGACACAAAAATGAGCATCTAGAAAAGAAGCAGCACACATGAGGTCTCCCCTGGCAAGCTAACAGTTCCTCATGGGAGAGGGCAGCCACATGTAGAATACAACAACATGCAATTAGCTCCCAGGTTTGAGGGAACTTTAAAGACTTCAGAAGCGAGAAGACTTCTGCATGCTAGATGGCTAGAGAATTAATTCCTGGAAGAAGTGACAGGGCAGGTGAACTTTGAGGAGAATGGAGGTTTGGATCTGCAGAAGGGAAAAGGGTGGGCATTTCAGGTAGCAGTACAAGTAACACAACAGGACAGGGACTAGCTGACCCTCAGCTAGTGAGTCAGAGAGGCTGAGACATGAACTAGGTATATCTGAACTAGGCATATCTGACTTAAGAGCCCCTTTATTAACTAATATTCTTATTATTATCAGAATTCCTCATTCCTTGAACCTCTAAATTCCTAACCTGGAAAATTCTGATTATTCTCTTATGTTAAACTCATATCCAGAGATTAAATAAAATCAAGATGTACATAAGGTTTAAGTTCTAAAATGTATTCAACAACCTATGTTTATATCACTCATGTAAAATGATCAGATTCCTATGTGTCATTAAAGGAGAAATTTTAAAATTTTAAATTAACTTAAAAGAGAAATAAAAGAGGCAAATAAAAAGGTTTTCTCTGATGAAAATAATTTCCTAAACTGTGAAATTAACCCCAAAATTATCAGGAAAAAAACAAGAGACCAATATAAACTTTCACACTAAATATGGCTTTGATTTCTTTAAAAGACGTACTTTAGAGCAGTTTAAATGGCCAACTATCTCATATATTTATAAGCCCAAAATGTTATGTGTATGGCCATTGAGCTCAACAAAGGTTTCAGTACAAAAAATGGTAAGTACCAGATATCTAGTTTTAAAAATATACTTGCTTACAAATACAAATGTAACTTATTTACAGTAATATGACAGAAGAGGGTTGAGAAATTCTGCTCTGTTTTTCACTTTTCTTCAAAATGAACACAACTTTTCCTGTTGATTCATTGTTTATTGAATTTTATAAGCTTTTTGCTTTTCATGTGGTAAGCAATTTTTATGACCAAGATAATAAACCACATTGACTCTAGGTAAGCACGGGATTATACAACTGGTGAGAGTTTGAAGGTAATACAGTTCATACATCTGAATCCCCCCGTCTGACAAAGTGCACAGCATATAGTACGTACTCATCAAGTGACAACTGAATAATTTCAGATGAGGAAGGAATTCTAGTGACCATGTTTCCCCATGTTTCTCAGTCCTCAGTTCAGTTCAGTCACTCAGTCGTGCCGACTTGTATCAAAACTATACAGATGTCTGGGTCTTCCCCTTCCTAGCATCCTATTACAGATTCCAAATTAGTTGTTTGAGTTAGACCCAGAATTTTTTTTTAAAGCTTCCCAGATAATTCAAATACGCAGTCAAGGCTGAGGAGCACTGGATTATCACCAAACGAGTCTGATCCCCTCATTTTATAAAAGGGGAAACTGAAACTTGGGTCAGGGGACTTACTTAAGATATCCAGATTGGTCAACAGTGACTGAAACCTGGGCTTTTTGATCTAGAGTCCAATAATTTCACCTAAAACCTTATATGCTTACAAACTAGAATAGTTTACCCAGAGACTACAGTGATTTTAAAAGGATAATTCAGATTTGATAGTGTATGCTATTCTAATGCAGAAGACTGCATACAGTTGTAGAAAACAGAAACTGATAGAGTTTAGTGAGCAGAGAAGCTTCTGCTAAGAGAGGAAAGGATTAGTTGAAAAATGAGAGAAGTGGGTGGGGTTAGTTAAGTTAGTGCTGTACAGCCCTGTAATACTTAGCACACCCTCCCTCTCACAAGGGTTCCTGAATTTGGAAAACCTCAGCCTTAACAGTTTACTGCAGCATTCAGAAGGTGGGGAAAATCAGCAAGGGATGCCACTAGCAGCTAGACACTCTGAATACCCTGAAATCACAAAATGCTACCTCATGAAATTATTACAGTTTCTGTGGATGAACCATAGTTTGCTGTTTAGAAGATATCCTTGGTTCTTTAAACAAGAATCCAAATTATCATTATGTTTGACAGACAGTATTCTAAAAAAAAATACGTGTGTGGCAAAACGCTTAATTTTGAACTAACCTGCAAATCACTGCACACAGATGGAAACAAAGCCTCACATAGATATCCCTGTTCTGATGACATCATAATATGAGCCTTACCTAGTTGATCATGGGGAGCCCCTCTGAACAGAATTCTGTATGTGGTAAGGAACAAGGCTCCTTCTGCTGGCAGAAGCTGAGGGCCTCCAAGAAGGCCGCCAGTGGCTTCTTCTCTTCCATCAGGATCCAGTAGGACTCGAAGGCCTTCACAAACAATTTCTTCTCCTGGCAGTAGAGCAGGTCTAAGAATCTTGGGCTAACAACAGACAAAGATATTTTAGATACAACTCTAGAGAGATTTCCAACCCTTAGACTAAGGTTAGTCAGTTACAGATCTAAAAATGTGAACCAGACTTCCCACGTAGCCAAAATGAGTAAAGAGATTTGAGAAGAGTCAGAAATGATGTTTCTCTATCCAAATGTAAAAAGACTCTCTGAAGCATCACTTATTCACAGTAAAATTGCTGGAAATTACTAAACTATTTGAGATACCTCTTCAACGGAAAATTTTGCAACTGTCAAAAAGAATGGCATGGATCTAGACACATAAACACAGAGAGATGCCAGAATACATTGTTAAGTAGAAATAGTTACCAACCAATATGTACATTATGATTTCCTTTTAGTATATGAACCACACTGTAAAGCTGGTACTGTCATAGATAAGGGCAGAGGTCATGGTGAGGAGAATCGTGGGAGATTTTCATTCTGTACAATGTGTGCTCCTTTAATGTTTCAATTTTATTCAAAAGCATCGTTAGTTTGCAAACTGAAAAAACATATTTTAAAAAATGAGCATGACTTTAAAGAGCCCTTCTTAGCCTTTAATAAAGATTAAGACAAAAAAATGGCCAAGTTATGACCATTTACATATCTTGGGAAATTAAGGAACCACATGATACACTCCCTTGAAGAGTTTAGTATTAGAGAAAAAAAAAAGTCCATCTCTCCTGAAGCTCTAATACACTTATTTTCTTTTACTGAGCAATAAAAACTATACAAATCCAGACAGTTCTCTTTGTTGGCTCGAGGAAGCTCAGAGCTAAAATGTAAAGCCAAAGTATAATGATCACTGTGTCTCAGATTTCTGATAGAATCATCTTTCCTTTCCATCTGGCTTTTGATTTCTCCTTTGAATTTATTTTTAATAGTTCTGTTACATAGGTAAGAGGGTCCTAAACCCTAGTTCCACAGACTGGTGCCAAACTAACTGCAAAATAATCACCTGTGATGCTTATTAAAGTACAGATTCCCAGGCCAAGTCCCAGGGTACTCCAATTCAGGAGGCTGGGCTGAGATTCAGGCCTCTCAATTTTTAATAGACTTCCCAGATGTTTGTGATGTATGCTTGTAATGCATACAGATTCAGGAACCTGGGGATTTTATGGTAATTGCCTTAAGTCATTTTTTGGGGGAAGGAGGCAGAAAATAAAACCTTGGCTTTGGCTTGGAAGTTAGAATGTTCACAATTTATGCCCTGCCTATAACAGTAGACTCAACAAGAGATTATTATTGTTCCTTTGTTGATCTCCTATTCTGCTTCACCATCCTTTTTATGAGGATCTACATGTAAACTCCTCTCAAAGTTTAATGTATCACTAAAACTGGAGCTGGTCTCTGTGGAATGTTAGAAGGTACCTCCTGTGGCACAGCACTCTACTGCTGCTGTTTTGGGGAGGTTTCCCCGAGCCCCTCACCGCGTGCAGCCGGAATGATTACCTTCTGTATGGGCGGAAGTCTTCTGCTCTCTCGGTGCACTGCTTCTAGGGCTTCAATGTGCATAGCTACAATTCCTGGGACGAGCCAGAGAGTCCACAGTAAGAGAGTGCCAAACAAGCAGCATTAAAACAAATTCTGGAGATTTTAGAACTGAAAACTAATCAGAGTTTGGTGGTTCTTCAAAAAGCTAAACACAGAATTATCATATGACCCAGCAATTCCACTCCTAGGTATATACCCCAAAGACTGAAAATTAAACTCAGACACTGGTGTATGAATATTCATAGTAGTACTATTTACAAGAGCCAGAAAGTCACGACAATTCAAGTGTCCATCAACAGATGAATGGATAAAGAAAATATGCTATATCCATATAATAGAGTATTATTCAGTCATAAAAGGAAGGAAGTCACAATACCTGCTACAATGTGGATAAACCTTGAAAACATTATGCTAAAGGAAATAAGTCAGACACAAAAACACAAGATTTTACTTATGTGCATTATCTATAATAGGCAAATTCATAGAGATAAAAGGAATTAAGAGGCAACCAAAGGCCAGAGTGGGGAAGGAAAGCTATTGCTTAATGGGTACAGAGTGTCTGTACAGGGTGCTGAAAAAGCTTTGGTAATCAACAATTGGTAGTAGTTGTACAGCATTGTGAATATAATTTATGCCACTGAATTTTACATTTAAGAAAGTTTAAAATGGCAAATTTTATGACGTATATTTTATACAATTTAAAACTATTTAAAAAACAAATCGAGACAAAAATAAATAGTATGACTAAGCTACCTGGAAGCCAAGTGCTATGCTGGAAAATGACCCATAAGAATAATCCTTATTATATTATTTCTAGTATTCTGGTTCTCTGATGTCTGCAAAGTGATTACCTGGTATCATGCAATGCAGGCTCTTGATATGATCCTGAGTAACTCCACTCTCCGTACAAACTTTGTCAATAAATCGGGTAATGAAACGCACAACAGAATTGGCAATGTCATTATTCTCTGAATCTTCAAATCCACTTTCTGTATCATAGCTCTCAGCTACACTTCCTGCAATACTAAGAAAGTCAAGGGAAGAAATCACGCTCAGTACTCAAATTTAACAGATGACTAGTATATCACGGTGACTTTCCAGAGCAGTTTAAACTTGCTCAAAAGGATGTGTACTTAAGTAGAAACCTCACTTAACTCCACGGCTCCTCTATAAGTGATAGTGGTGAAACATGATGTTTCGCCTACACTTGGAAGCTACCATCAGGCACTGTCCTTTGGACTCAACTTAGGCGCCTTAGTCACTCACTATGTAAATCAGATTGTAGAAAATGTCATGAAAGAAAAAAAAGGTATAAGAAAATGATGGATGTGCTACTTAAGACAGCAAGTCAGCAAGGTCTCTCTGGGTAGGTGACATCAGAGCAGAACACTAAATGAAGGGATTCTTGTGACTATTTCAGGAAGAGTATCCCAGATTGTGGGAATAACAAGTACAGAGGCCCTGAGGCAGTATCATGCTTTGAATGTTGAACAGGGAGACCAGTTTGGTTGATAGAAGAGTTAGGAAATAAAGTCTCGAGCAGCAGCCAGGGCCAGATCCTATTAGGCCTTATGGTCTATGGGTTTTAGTTTCAGTGGTACAGGAAGTCTTTAGGGTTGAAATAGTGTTAGTTGCTCAGTCGTGTCCGACTCCTTGTGACCCCATGAACTGAAGCCTGCCAAACTCCGCTGTCCATGGGATTTCCCATGCAAGGATACTGGAGTGTGAAGCCATTCCCTTCTCCAGGAGATCTTTGTGACCCAGGGATCAAACCTGGGTCTCCTGCACTGTAGGCAGTTTCTTTACCATCTGAGCCACTAGGCAAAGTGTTAGAACAAGGAATGGTTGAGGACATGATTATAGGCAAGTGCAATGGGTCAGATGAGGAAAAGGAGGGCCAAGAAACAAATAATCACTTTAATTAGAGTCCATTAGTACTTTTCCACAGTGCTGTCTATAAGCTGCTGTGGCAGAAAGTAACTGAAAGGGCTAGATCAGTAATGGGTGAGACATTTAAAAAGTAAGAGGTCATAAAAGAGAAGAGGGTATGGGAGGTAATTAAGAATAGTTGGATGTAGTCAGTCATTTAATAGAGAAAAGCTGAGCAAGTCTGAAGGTGAGGAAAATGGTTAATTTTTGAAATATGTATAGCACTATTTACCCCAAATACTTCATATTCTGTGCTAAATGAAGAAGGACAGGAGTATCTGTGTGTGTCAGTACCTGTTTGTGACAATGCTGTTGCTCCCACTCTCCCAATCTCCTGGGGCTGATGCTCTTAGGAGCTTGTTTTTACTTGAATCCAGCGGAACCAGCAGATTGACCATGAGGTTTGCAAAGTGAATGGCTTGACTAAAGACAGTGCTTTCCTCACGCTGCACCAGCTCCTGCTGAGTTGATTTGCTCAGAGTAGGCCAAAGGCGTAGCTGCTCAGCTGCCAGGTCCATTGCTGTCTTCTCTTGATACTGGTCATCAGGAAGTTTATCCTAAAAACCAAACCAAAACAAAACAAAATCAAAATCACTTCACACGAGCTTCAAAAAACATGGAAGATGTTTTAATAATTCATCTATAAATGCCTATATCAGTAAAAGTGGAAATATCTTAAAAAAATATAACAAGAACATGAAACTTAGCCTTCCTTTTTTTCTGAGCTCCAACAGGCCTTGAATGGAACCATGTGACAAATCCAAGGAGACAGCAGCAAAGCACTGAGGTACATACTTCTCACTGCTAACATGTCACTGCATTTACTGATACTTATCTCTGGCTCTATCGCCTTCAAGTTGCCAGTTACCACAAAGTATTGACCTGAAATACCTGTAAATGCTCTGGTCAAACACGCCAGCAGCATTTTCTAATACTCTGCTCTGTTTCTCTTCTTCTGCTCTCTGGTTGAAAAAGACAGAATGACCCAAGTCACAAAAAAGTAGAGCTAGATTTCCTTGTAAATGTGGGAGTCAAACATTATCATTAAATGGGTATACAGTGTCCATGAGATTTTTAAGAGGAGTTTCCTATAGGCTGAAGGGTTAAACAACAGCAGTAACCCACACCTGCATAGTACTTTACAGCTTATGAAGAGCTGGTATATCAATAGTCTTACTCATATCTAACCTGGGGCTCCGAGACACTTTTACAGAATAGAGGACACAGAAGCAATGCCATGTATTTGCTTTATGAATGCTTTGGAGATATGCCAATGTTGTGCTAAGTCATCAGTCATGTCAGACACTTTGCAACCCCATGAACTGTAGCCCAGCAGGCTCCTCTGTCCATTGGATTTCCCAGGCAAGGATACTGGAGCGGGTTGCCATTTCCTTCTCCAGGGTATCTTCCTGACCCAGGGATTGAACCTGTGTCTCTTACATCCTCTGCACTGGCAAGCAGGTTCTTCATCACTAGCACCATCTGGGTCCCCTCATACCCATGTTAGCACTCTATTTTCTTTAAAAATTATCAAAAGCACCTTACCAGGCCTTCATCTCTAGAACATGACCTCAAGCTAATTCTCTTTGGATGTGGCCCAAGTTACCCCTTTACCCAAGTGCATCTGGTGTTTTGAAAGAAAAATCTGAGTTTTAAATTAAGAAATAAATGAAATGAATCGTATAGTAATAATTTGGAATATCTGATAGATGCCAGATAGTGCCATTTGTTATTAAAAGTTTCTGTTCTTATCATATTCATGAGTAGACCAATAATATGATTAAAATTACTTGAGGCATAGAAATGTATGAATACCAGGCAGTTTCAGTTAACTGTTTAGGTTCATTTATCTCACATAGTATAAGAAAAATTTAAAATGGAAGAAAGGATCAGCAGCAATGTATTAGCCCAGCATGTGGAAAAATTACTCAATTAAAAAAAACTAAAAAACCCCCAAAAAATTACTCCAAAAAATTACTCTTAAAGTGAAGCAACACTAGTAATCAGCCCTTCATGCTGCTCTAAGTTCAGTTAATAAGGACAGTAATTTCTAACTTTTATGATTTAGTATGTGCCAGGAACTCTTCAATGCCCTATACTTGTATTAGACATTAAAAGCTCACAATAATCATGTCTGCTCATTTTACTAACGAAGAAATAAGACACAGGAAACTACAGTGAATTGCCTAAGATCAGACAGCTAGTGTATGACATTTCAAAATTTCAATTAACTTTAATTTGGGCTTCCCAAATGTATGAATACCAGGCAGTTGTTAACTGTTTAGGTTCATTTATCTCACATAGTATAAGAAAAATTTAAAATGGAGGAAAGGATCAGCAGCAATGTATTAGCCCAGCATGTGGAAAAATTACTCAATTAAAAAAAACTAAAAAACCCCCAAAAAATTACTCCAAAAAATTACTCTTAAAGTGAAGCAACACTAGTAATCAGCCCTTCATGCTGCTCTAAGTTCAGTTAATAAGGACAGTAATTTCTAACTTTTATGATTTAGTATGTGCCAGGAACTCTTCAATGCCCTATACTTGTATTAGACATTAAAAGCTCACAATAATCATGTCTGCTCATTTTACTAACGAAGAAATAAGACACAGGAAACTACAGTGAATTGCCTAAGATCAGACAGCTAGTGTATGACATTTCAAAATTTCAATTAACTTTAATTTGGGCTTCCCAAGCAGCACTAGTGGTAAAAAACCCACCTACCAATGCAGGAGACATAAGAGACGCAGGTTTGACCCCTGGGTTGGGAAGATCCCCTGGAGGAGGGCATAGCAACCCACTCCAGTATTCCTGCCTGGAGAATCCCCTGGACAGAGGAGGCTGGTGGGCTATAGTCCACAGGGTCGCAAAGAATCAGATGTGACTGAAGCGACATAGCATGCAACTTTAATTTGACATTTCTTCAAGAAGTTAATTGCACAGAGACATCTGCCTAGGTATTTTAGGCTGACTCGTTTCAACTTCCTATAAATGTTTCCAGGGAATTCTTATTAAAATATAATAAAACAATTATAGTGCTATAGAACTGTAGTAAGAAGTTATTATGGGGAAGAAATATATCAGGAATCAATAGAAGAAAGATGCTCACCAGGGGGCTTCCTAAAGTAAACCCCAAATACACTAGTAGGAAGTGGCTAGATAATACCTGACTGAACTTCCCTTGAAGCCAGGACCCTGCTGCTGCTGCTAAGTCACTTCAGTTGTGTCCGACTCTGTGTGACCCCACAGATGGCAGCCCACCAGGCTCCCCTGTCCCTGGGATTCTCCAAGCAAGAACACTGGAGTGGGTTGCCATTTCCTCTTCCAACGCATGAATGTGAAAAGTGGAAGGGAAGTTGCTCAGTTGTGTCCGACTCTTCATGACCCCATGGACTGCAGCCTACCAGGCTCCTCCATCCATGGGATTTGCCAGGCAGGAGTACTGGAGTGGGGTGCCATCGCCTTCTCTGAGCCAGGACCCTAGCCCCACACAAATACATTTCTTTACCTTACCTTTTGCTTCAGGTGCAGGGTATGATTGTCCTCCTTGGCCGAGAGATACAGGGAGCGAACCTGTTCCTGCACCGCATTATAAAAGGTTGTCTCCCAAAACTGCTGATTCGTCCAGATGGGGTGGTCCTGTACACAGGTGTAAGCAAACTGGCTGATTCCAGGGGCCAGTTTCTGTGAGAACACATAATATATATCACCATGGAGCTGACAGGGTCAGGACAGTTCAGAAGGTTACAGAGGCCACAGATTAATCAAGAATGTGATCAAAGGATTTATCTAAATATATCTTATGGCAATACAAGCTTAGCAATCAGCAACGTACACATTTTTAACTGGCAACTTTGGTCTTGCTATCAAATCCTTTAAAGGTTTCTGTTATTTTACCTCTTAAAAGGGACATTTTAAAATCAAAAGTATACAAATTAGAGAATATATGAAAAGTACCTAAACACTGTACTGTGCATTCAGCAGGAAATGTAGAGTTGGATAGTTATTACAATTAGGACATATAATAAAATCCATCACAACCTAAATCTAAAATTCCAGACAGTTCAGAATTGTTTCTACTTGGTATTAGAGCACATTTGGGGGTTACGAGGGCACTAACTGAAATGCGAGTGAGCCTACAGCTTGGCCTTACACACAGAATGAGGGCGTATCACGAATTCCCCGCCTGCTCATTCTAGCCCTTTACCTCCTTACCAAGGCTGCTGCCTGGCTCACACACTCGCCAGCAGACTGTCCAGGGCTGCCAGGGTATTTTCTGGTAACCGAGTCTGGGTGTGGGAAGGTCATCTAAAACCAAACCTTCCTTTCCAGGACTTCCTGCAGGGCTTCTAAGTAAGAGTAAACCTTACTCTGTGATTAACAACAGAGGGATGGAGAAGGAAAGGCAACCACTCCAGTATTCTTTATGGGAAAACCCCATGGACAGAGGAGCCTGGTGGGCTGTAGTCCATGTGGTCACGAAAGAGCTGGACATGACTAAGTGACTAAACAACAATTCTATTCAATACTGCTTATTCCCCCACTTGAGAGCACAGTGCTTGTGAATTCATAGGCAATAGCAATTAGATATTTTCCTGCTTAATTTGAATACAGTTGAGCCTTTCTAGAATTGGGAGTTCTAATTTGTGTCAAATTAACCAAATATGGAATGTAAAAAAATATGCAAAGCTCCCTGGGTTAGATTTAACCTGGCAAATGGTTAGTAATATAATGTCACTTTTCTTCTGAGTCCTTTGATTATATCTGCCAGTTAAACTAATAAAGAAGCTATTAATAAACTATTAATTAAAAAAAAGAATGGTAAAACCACAACAACGGAGGGAAAGAAAACTAACTCTGCAGTCACTTGCAGCACTTCATAAATATACATCTCATTTAATACTGAAAATCTGTAAGATGCATGTTGTTATTGCCAAATTAAAGAAGAGGACACAAAAGTTCAAAAAGATTTAACTGAGTGATTGCCCAAGGCCATATAGCAATTACATAAGTGGTGGAACTAGGTTTCAAGCCCAAAGTTTGTTTCCAAATCCCCTGCCCTTTTTACTACAGCAAATTATCTTGAAAATAAACTTAGAGCAAATCCTATATAAATTGAATAACAGTTAGTACAACTCTCTGTTATTTTAATCTTTTATTTTAGGATTTTATTTCCCAGAGTAATAGTCTGCCTTGAAACCTCTGCTATGACCTGACTCACCTTTCCACAGCTGTTGCTTTCATTTCTCAAAGTTAACAATGTCTCAAAAAAATTTAAATCCATTATTTCTCAGCAAATACTTGGTAATGGTCTCATTAGACAACTTTTCAGTCCATTTTATTCTTTAGAATTGAATTAATTTTTTTTCTATCAGTAAAACTAAAGTTTCTGATAATGTATGTTTTCTTTTGAAGCAATTAATAACTGGATTCTTTTCTGCTGAAATATTGAACACTGAAGATCACTATTAAACTTGCATACATACGGTTATGTAGCAAAGAGTTCATTCTTTTCTTAGGGACTCATAACCAATGTATAAGGTATCTGGTAAAATATTATATGCTCAATACATACGAGCTTCCTTCTTGGTCGAGAGCAGACTAAATCTTCAACTGGAACACATACCATGCATACCATGAAATGTACTGTAGTACTTAAATAATTGTAAGTGGGTGGCTGTGATTTTTGCCTATTACAGTCTGTGTACTTCTGAATCTCATGTGTAAGTCCCTTTCAAGGTAGGCCACTGTGCTGGGATGATCATCTATTAACTCTTACAGGCAGCCATAAGCTAGAACTGGCCATGACGCGGAGGTCAGGAAATCTTTAAGGAGAAGTTGCATGAGGACTGCTCATTCAAAACACAGCTACCTGTACAAAGAAGATCTTCAAGACCCAGATAATCATGATGGTACAATCACTCACCTAGAGCCAGACGTCCTAGAATGTGAAGTCAAGTGGGCCTTAGAAAGCATCACTACAAGCAAAGCTAGGGGAGGTGAAGGAATTCTAGTTGAGCTATTTCAAATCCTGAAAGATGATGCTGTGAAAGTGCTGCACTCAATATGCCAGCAAATTTGGAAAACTCAGCAGTGGCCATAGGACTGGAAAAGGTCAGTTTTTATTCCAATCCCAAAGAAAGGCAACAGCAAAGAATGCGCAGCCTACCGCACAATTGCACTCATCTCACACGCTAGTAAAGTAATGTTCAAAATTCTCCAAGCCAGGCTTCAGCAATACGTGAACTGTGAACTTCAATGTGTTCAAGCTGGCTTTAGAAAAGGCAGAGGAACCAAAGATCAAATTACCAACATCCGCTGGATCATGGAAAAAGCAAGAGAGTCCCAGAAAAGCATCTATTTCTGCTTTATTGACTATGCCAGAGCCTTTGACTGTGTAGATCACAATAAACTGTGGAAAATTCTGAAAGAGATGGAAATACCAGACCACCTGATCTGTCTCTCGAGAAATCTGTATGCAGGTCAGGGAGCAGCAGTTAGAACTGGACATGGAACAACAGATTGGTTGCAAATAGGAAAAGGAGTATGTCAAGGCTGTATATTGTCACCCTGCTTATTTAACTTCTATGCAGAGTACATCATGAGAAATACTGGGCTGGAAGAAGCACAGGCTGGAATCAAGATTGCCGGGAGAAATATCAATAATGTCAGATATGCAGATGACACCACCCTTATGGTAGAAAGTGAAGAGAAACTAAAAAACCTCTTGATGAAAGTGAAAGAGGAAAGCGAAAAAGTTGGCTTAAAGCTCAACATTCAAAAAACGAAGATCATGGCATCCGGTCCTATCACTTCATGGGAAATAGATGGGGAAACAGTGGAAACAGTGTCAGACTTTATTTTGGGGGGCTCCAAAATCACTGCTGATGGTGACTGCAGCCATGAAATTAAAAGACGCTTACTCCTTGGAAGGAAAGTTATGACCAACCTAGATAGCATATTCAAAAGCAGAGACATTACTTTGTCCACAAAGGTCCATCTAGTTAAGGCTATGGTTTTTCCAGTGGTCATGTATGGATGTGAGGGTTGGACTGTTAAGAAAGCTGAGTGCTGAAGAATCGATGCTTTTGAACTGTGGAGGTGGAGAAGACGCTTGAGAGTTCCTTGGACTGCAGGGAAATCCAACCAGTTCATCCTAAAGGAGACCAGTCCTGGGTGTTCATTGGAAGGACTGATGCTGAAGCTGAAACTCCAGTACTTTGGCCACCTCATGCAAACAGTTGACTCCTTGGAAAAGACCCTGATGCTGGGAGGGATTGGGGGCAGGAGGAGAAGGGGACGACCAAGGATGAGATGGCTGGATGGCATCATCGACTCGATGGACATGAGCTTGGGTAAACTCCGGGAGTTGGTGATGGACAGGAAGGCCTGGCGTGCTGCGATTCATGGGGTCATAAAGAGTCAGACGCAACTGAGTAACTGAACTGAACTCTCTACCCTTGGGAAATCAGTGATAAAATGTGTGTGGTTCTGTCAATATGTAAACAGAAGCTACAGACATTGAGTCACATACTCCTAAGGATACTTGGGACGTAGGTTGCACTTCAATTTTTTTTTTTTGCCCCAACCACTTTAAGGAATAACAGTGACCTCAGTGGCAGTACACAGACCTATTAGGAAAGAGATTTTAAAGGCATAAAATTTAAATAAGGTACAAGCGTGACTTTCCTATGAGTATAGTCAGGCAGCACCATTTCTTATGAACACATTATAACAAGAGATTCTAATGTTTTGGAGTTCTGTAATTATATTAACATAGATGAGCTCAGAAAAACTGAGCTCTCAATAAATCCTTATCAGTTTCTTACATAGAGTTCTTTTAGGATCATCAATATAATAAAAAAGTTATTATAATAAATCTCTTATTACAACTTGACAGCACTCTATAGGAATTTGAGAGTATAATGAAGCCCTGCCTTCTTTTAGCATTTTTCTCACTGTTGCTGCATATTCACTTTACTTGGCATATATCAGTTATTATCTTCCTATTTATTCAAAAACTAAAAGTGACTATGTAAAAACTTCTCTAAGTGTTTTCAACAAAAGTGGACTGCATATGTTCCAAGGAAGAAAAATGGTGTGAAACAGTAGCCAAAGTGTCAGAACCCACTGCTTGTTTACTGGATGAGAATGATGGTAAGGTGAAGGGATTATAGGATACGCATTTTTTGGTAGCAAGTCAGTCAAAAATGGTGCTGGCATCTGATAAACATATAAGAAATTATTAATTCCCAAATACTTAAAACATAATTTTTCTAAACATGAAATCTGCTTCTTTTCTTTGTGGTTTCCTGCTGTGTCTTCTGGAGAAGGCAATGGCACCACACTCCAGTACTCTTGCCTGGAAAATCCCATGGATGGAGGAGCCTGGTGGGCTGCAGTCCATGGGGTCGAGAAGAGTCGGACGCGACTGAGCGACTTTACTTTCACTTTTCACTTTCATGCATTGGAGAAGGAAATGGCAACTCACTCCAGTATTCTTGCCTGGAGAATCCCAGGGATGGGAGAGCCTGGTGGGCTGCCGTCTCTGGGGTCACACAGAGTCAGACACGACTGAAATGACTTAGCAGCAGCAGCAGCTATGTCTTCTTAAGCGAAAGCAAGGTGCACTGAGACCTTTGATGTTTGAATGGGCAAGATCATTGCACTGATGGGCAGGTATGTTCTAAGGACCAGCAGAGGGCAGTAGCACCTTATTCTGTTTGAATTCCATGCGGGCTTTTAAAATAGGAATTGAAAAAAATGGAGCTCTACAGCTTGACTGGGCTAGAAAGTTGGGTGGAAGAAGAATACTGCGCGTCCTCACTTACATTTGAGAGATCTCATAAAGCAAATGGATTTTCCCAAGGTCACATAGCAAGATGTGTGGAAGAGAAGGGAATAGAGACAAGGTTTTCCATTATTTTATGTCACTTCTGTACAATACAAAAATTAAGATACTCCATCAAACAAAACTATAATTATCTAGAGAAAGACACAATACTATCTGCTCAGGGATTCAGATTCACTGTATCCTGTGATAGTAGTTTTAGTAAACAAGAAAATAAGCACCTGTGGAGAAAACTAATGATTCTAATCACTTCTTTGGTTTGAAAAAAAGACTTTCCTAGGATGATTTCTCTAATTGGCCCATATGCCAGCTTCATGACCTTTTATTTTGCATACAGATGAGTCTCAATCCACACTGAAGGCTGAGGGTAATGGTGGTGGTAAGGAATACTGCTGTCAAATGATATCTTTCTTCCTCTTCAAATATTTACTTTACATTTCATAATTCTTATGACTTTATCCTAAAGAAACAATTGATATTTTGCTATGTAATTTCATGAGATGTTTACAAATGTGGTGACTTCCTTCCTTATCTAGGAAAAAAAACAGCTCTGAAGGTACCAGATTAAGCAATGCCATTCATTTTTTCACAGAGCATTCAAAGGAAACCCAGCATGGGACAGGATATGGAGAATAAACTTCATGTGGCTTACCAACCAGCAGGCTAGATTCAAATCCAAATAGATGGATACAAATCCTCTCAGACAGTTGGTCAAGGGAAGGTTAAGATATCAGTATGACAGGCCACTCTAAGGCCTGGCTGGCTAGATATGTTTGCTCTCCAGGCCCAAGCTCAGAGGGAAACCAGATTCCAGGAGAAAAAGTGCCTAGGAAGATTGAGTCCATAAATATTAGTATTCTTAAATAAAAATTAGAATACAAAGAGTAACTGTTTAAATTGTTGGGTATTTCTTATCCAATTCTGGACACTGGAATACAAGAGTACCTCACTGAGCAGTTCAGGGCTGGGGCCAGTCAGTCCTTTCATGATTCTACACTGCTTAATGAAGCCCACATAGAAAGTCACTTCTGAATGTATTCTGATGAACTTTGGAAATGCTTAGTCTTGACAGACTTTAAAGGAAGACAGAAACGGGAAAAATGTTATCTGAAACCTGTATTTATCAACTCTTAGCCACATCTTAACACATTATTTTTGTGCATTTTTTTTAACAAGAGACAAACAAATTATAGATTTGATTGAAACTCTTCATCCCATTTCTCTATCTGTAAGGCAGCAACAATGATCCTGAATTATTTTTCATTCCCATTTATGTTTTTATACCTGTTTGTATCCATAAAGAACATTCAAGATTACATTGCAGGTTTCATCTTATTCCTTACTAATCTTTTTCAAAATACACAGTTTATATTTCATTGATTTATATAATATTTAATAAAACTATATAATTAACTGGGACAAAACATCTGGCTCTTTATATACATACAACTCAGAAGGGACAGACAGTGGCCTACAAGAAATGAGTATTTGGAATATTGTGTTCATTTGTCAGTGGGGTTTACAGAAAGGTGAGTAATAAAATAATTAAAAGGATGTAATGTAAGAATCTGCTAAAGTTTTTCCTTGATACTGAACAGTGCAAGTAACTTTAAATGCATAGTCATCTAAACCTCTCCTGGACTCCTTAGAAGATCCAAACACACAATTTCTACACAAGAAATATATTCATTCGCAGCACTGCCCAGGATCCATTTGAGGTGCCATTGTCAGTAGTGGGATGCCAGGGTTGAAGTTCATAAACCATGGTTTCCTTTTAATGATTCTCTGTATTAAGATGCTTAGCAAATACTGACATATTGAGAGAGAAGATGAATCAATTTATTTCCTTTGTTGTCCAAAATTTAGTAGAAATCAAATATGGTGTTGTCAAGTCCTTGGCCTGGGTTTAGTATTCCTAAAAACACAAAACAGGATGCAAATTCCTGCTCCTTTTTGGTAGGTTTTGAAACTTTATATAAGCAATATCATATTGTGTCTTATTCTGCCACTTGGCTTTTTACTAGTATGTTGCTAAGCTTATAAAGGTAATAAATAATAATTATTATAACTAACTTGTACTGGTGGTTTCTCACTATATATATTTATGAAATTACTTAGTCCTTTCAGCAATTTTATAATCTACTGTGTGCATGTGCTATCTTTCCCACCCAGGGATTGAACCTACATCTCCTGTGTCTCCTGCATTGCAGGCGGATTCTTTACTGCTGAGCCACCAGGGAAGCCCCACAATCCACTGAGATAAATACTATTATTACCCTTGTTTTAAAAGGGAAGGAACTGAGGCACAGAGGAGTTAAGTAATTTGTTCAAGAGAATATTGCCAGGAAATACTGGAGCCAGAGCTGGGATTCAAACTCAGGTGGTTTAGCTAGAGAATGTAATTTCTTATTCCTTGCATAACTTACTGTGTGGAATTCCACTGTATGAATATATAGCATTTCCTTGTTCCTGTTAATGGATATTTGTATTCTTTCTACCTTTTAGTTATTAGAAACAGTGGTTCATATCAACTTTCAGCTTTGATGAATAATTTCAGCACTATTTAATAGTGCCTGGAACTAATTGAGGATTCTCAAAAATATTCCCATTGTTATTTGTACCAATAAACATTTTTGGGTTACTGTACACTGGTTATTTTTCTAATGAGAAATTACTTTACATAGACTTTCGGCAAATCTACTGTTTGAAAACTTGATAATTCTTTACTATAAAATATCTAGTCAGTGTTTAAAATACCTTTTAAATGTTAAAAATGTTTTCCTTTGATTTTTCCTTGTTTTTTATTTTAGAATCATTTTGCTTGACTCAGGAAGGACTCAAACAAGGTCTATATATATATGAGGTAGGTTTTAATCTTTAGATTTCTCTACTGCCTGTCTATCCACCTCTCCCCAGCCACCCATCTGCAATCCATTTTTTGAAGAAACTGGATCATTTGTCCAACAGAGTTTCCATTTGTTTAGATGGCACCCCACTCCAGTACTCTTGCCTGTAAAATCCCATGGATGGAGGAGCCTGGTGGGCTGCAGTCCATGGGGTCGCGAAGAGTCTGACGTGACTGAGCGACTTCACTTTCACTTTTCACTTTCGTGCATTGGAGAAGGAAATGGCAACCCACTCCAGTGTTCTTGCCTGGAGAATCCCAGGGATGGGGGAATCCAGTAGGCTGTTGTCTATGGGGTCACACAGAGTCGGACACGACTCAAATGACTTAGCAGCAGCAGCAGCAGCAGCAGTGGTTGCTGACTGTGTCCCAATGATCTCATGTGAAATATTCTTTTGTCCTCTACATTTCCTACAAATTGGTAGCTGTATCTAGAAGCATGATCCGAGTCAGGATTTACTGTTTGGCAACAATATTTCACAGATACCATTATAAGAGGCACATCTGGTTGTTTCTCTTTTTGCAGTCTTAAAGGCCACCGATGGTCAACGCCTGGATTTATTTATCATTAGGAGCAATAAAATACTGATATTCTCATTCTACCATTACTTTCTCACTACTGTTGTTATTGTTCAGTTGCTAAATTGTGTCCGACTCTATGTGACCCCACGGACTACAGCATGCCAAGCTCCTCCGCTGCCATTATCTCTTGGAGTTTGCTCACTGCAGCATGCCAAGCTCCTCAGCTGCCAAGCTCCTCCATATCTCTTGGAGTTTGATCAAATTCATGTCTATTGGGTAGGTAAAGCTATCTGAACCTCTCATCTTCTTGCTGCCCCCTTCTCCTTTTGCCTCCAATCTTCCCCAGCATCAGGGTCTTTTCCAAGGAGTCAGCCCTTCATCTTAGGTGACCAAGGGATAGGAGCGTCAGCCTCAGCACCAGTCCTTCCAATGAATATTGGAGTTGATTTCCTTTAGGATCAAGCAGTTTGATTTCCTTGCTGTCCAAGGGACTCTCAAGAGTCTGCTCCAGCACCACAGTTCAAAAGCATCAGTTCTTTAGCATGCAGTGTTCTTCCCGATACAACTGCAGCATCTGAGTGTGACTGCTGGGGAAACCACAGCTTTGACTGCATGGTCTTCTGACAGCACAGTGATGTCTCTGCTTTTTAATATGCTATGTAGGTTTATTATAGCTTTCCTTCCAAGCAGCAAGTCACCATCTACAGCGATTTTACCTAAGAAAACTAAAAAAAATTTTCCACTGCTTCAACTTTTTGCCATGAAGTGATGGGACCAGATGCCATGATCTTAATTTTTTCTTGGTGAGTTTCAAGCCAGTTTTTTCACTCTCCTCTTTCACCCTCATCTAGAGGCTGTTTGGTTCCTCTTTGTTTTATGCCATTAGAGTGGTATTATCTGCATATCTCAAGTTATTGATATTTTTCCTGGCAATCTTGATTCCAGCTTGTGATTCATCCAGCTTGGCATTCTGCATGATGTATACAGCTTTGTCATGCCCCTTTCCCAATTTTGAACCAGTCAGTTGTTCCATGTCTGGTTCTAACTGTTGCTTTTTGACCTGCCTACAGCTTTCTCAGAAGACAGGTAAGATGGGGTGGTATTCCTATCTCTTTGAGAATTTGCCACAGGTCGTTGTTGTCCACACAAAGGCTTTAGCTTAGTCAATGAACAGAAGTAGTTGTTTTTCTGGAATTCTCTTGCTTTTTTCTATGATCCAATGGATGTTGGCAATTTGATCTCTGGTTTCTCTGCCTTTTCTAAACCCAGCTTGTACATCTGGAAGTTCTCAGTTCATGTACTGCTGAAGCCTAGCTTGAAGGATTTTGAGCATAGTTTTACTAGCATGTGAAATGAGCATGACTGTACGGTAGTTTGAACATTTGTTGGCACTTCTCTCTAGCTTCTCTTTAGATCATATAAATCTTCCTCACTTATTAGCTAGGATATTTATATAAAGAAAAACTTCCCCTCATAACTGTTTGGAGACCCAAACATATAGTCTATATTAGAAAGTAGGATAAATATTTGACTTTATCCCTTCATTTTTCAGTTTTAAAAACAATAACTTGTTTCTTTAGAAGCCATTATAGATGAACTGTTTAGTTTTTCTTTTCCTATTGATATTTTTATGAAACTGCAGAGTTTAAAACATATATATAGCTATGCTTAGTCCTGTGGATCTTGCGGACTGATGCATCTAATAATGTTGTTTATAACAGCACAGTAACCCAGGAGGATAAAGGGCCTAATTAGAAGAATATAATCAGCAAAAAGACTAGCATATCTCAAGAAGATACCGTAACCAGGTATCTTCTCTGGGGTCTATGTGCAAAAGGAGTGATAGAAGAAAGGTGTCAGTGAATTCTGGCACAGTAAACGGAGGAATTTGGTGAGTCACAGTTCTCACGAGGTGTACTTGCAAATGGCCCAAAAACTCAACAAAAATGTTTACTTTAGCATTATTCTTAATAACTATACCTGTTCCCCCCTTCCAAAGTTCACATTTTAATGTTTAACTATAGAGAAGAAAGGTCAGGCAAATGATGCTACCTTATTAACACAAAAAATATTATGCTACAATTGAAGTGGTTAATATGATGATGTGCTTACGAGCGAAGTGGTTATGCTATATTTCAAAAAGCAAGCCAATTATGCTATGATTACACCTGCAAGTACATAAAAACTAGGAGGAAAAAGGCAAAATGAAAATGAAGTAAAGATAATAGAATTTTGAATAATTTCTTTTCTTTCTTTAAAAAGAATTTTTAAGAGATTTTTAAATTAAATGGTAGGTTGAGTATTCTTTTGTTCCCTGAATCCACTGAAATGACAGCAAAGAAAAAAAATGTTAAAAATATATAAGAACAAAGAGAATGAGAAAGGAGACAACACCAGATAAATGATGTTAATAAGAATTCAGAAGTCATAAAATGGATCTAATAACAGATAACAAAATTGAAGATCAGATAAAGTTGAAACATCCTACTACACC
>SJYC01079917.1:0-22911 GCA_006408675.1 Madoqua kirkii
CTGCTGGATCATCTTAATGTGTGGGAAGAACCAGGCTCACATTTCTTCCAGTTCCTATTGGATCTCTTCCATTAGCTACTCCTGCTCAGAGTGAGGCACATGTGTAGCCCAATGGCCAACAACATGGCTTCTCTTTTGGGTCACCTCCTTCTCTGAGGTTGGTGGACATGAGAGACATACACAGATTTTACTTTGCCCTTGTTCTTCCCTCTGTCATGCCCAGCATTTCTTCCTGACTGTTGCCCTGATGACCTACAGTGACATCAGGCCAACAGGTAGACCCTAATTTGAAGCTTTCCTTAAACTTCTTCTCTAGCTTCTATAACAATATAAAAGTTGGTCCCTACAATAGATTCTTTACTTCCTATCACTCATGGTGTTTTTGCTTGATGACCAAACCCTCGCTAATACACACTGTAAAACAGGTTAATAATCCAGCTTAAAAAAGTCTTCAGTAGTTTGGAGTTCTTGAGTAATTGAGTTTCTACTGTTGGTTCTTATTTTCCCTACATTCCTTCTTACTTTTTAAATGTAGATATTATATAGAAACAAATATCTTAGATATTAAAGTGGGAAATTTTTAAAATGATATTTTCTTTAACAAATGCCCATGTGAGGGCCCATATGAAGGCTAGTTAGAAGAAAGTTTTCTGGTTACTCTGGGATATGGAGACAAATTTCCTTGGTGGTTTAAGACACAGGAGAGCCTGACCTATTTTTGTAACATTGTTCTTCATGTTAGGAGAGGAATAAGTGAAGAACCACTAAGCAAAGTTCAGAGAAGAATTGTATGTATGCAGTTAAGAAAAACTAGAGTGGGCCTGGAGACCAGTTAAGGGAAAACCAAAAGATAATGCCCAAGCTCCAGCTGGTTGTCATTAGTTTCTAAAGCCAAATTCGTTTGATTAAAATTTTTGAGATTTGTCCTTGTTTCCTGAGGATGCTCAGTATGACCTGCCAGATCTCAGAAGTGTGAGTCTCATAAATTTCATTTTCTGTTTTTAAAGAGGACGGGACGGTAAGGAGGAAGAAAAAGGAATATGCAGTGACTTAGCAGCAGAGAAAGGGCTCTTGATTATGGAGAATGTTTGGGTTAAGACTTTTAACTCAGAGACTGTGGACAAACCGTTTCAAGTAAAGTTTTTAAAAAATTGGTCTTATCAAGAAATATTTATTGAGCACATACTAAGTGCAGGAAGAGGACTAGACCTCATCAGTCAGAAATGGTGGATGAAACAAAAAGGATAGGCAGAACAAAAAGAGCAAGAGAATCTGCCAGCATCTAAGGGCATGATCATTTTTATGAATCAGCTAAAGCACTTTATCTGACGTCTAGTTAGCTCTCCACTAAAACAGATCTGCGAATATCTGATAATCTCTCTTGACTCAGAGTCCATGAAACAGGGAGTAGCTTAAGCTAGAAGTCCTTCCATAACACCTGTCTGAAGTCCTGGGCATCCTTAGGCTAACTGCACATAGCTGGCTGCCACAGGTTTCTTGTTTCCTACTGTATATTTCAGACGGACGTAATCAATGTGCTCTTCAGAGTGTGGCTACGTAACTCCTTACAAGTCTTCACAGGAAAAGAGAGAATAAGAATTTGCTGGATTGTTTGCCATAAGAATCAATCTCTTTGAAAGGCACGGACAGGAGAACCACAATATGTGATAGAATTAAGAAAAGCACTGAACACTCCAGAAAATTTTAAGAAGGTTCACAGAAGTTGCCAGTGAAGTTTATCTCTAATTTCTGCCTTACATTTATTTATCTAGCGTGTTCATTTGTTCATTACTCGTTCAGCAGAAACTTATTGATTAACATTGGGATATAGCAATGAACAAGACAGATAATATATAATATATAATGTATATATAACATATATAATAATATCCCACCAAATTTGTTTTCTTTGGTGGCAGAGAGCAGTCAAATATAAACTAAACAATAAATAATTTCAGGTTATTAAGTTGCTCTAAAGAACAATGAAGTAGGGATAGAGTGGTGGGCTTATATCTTAGGAGATAATTTAACATGTATTTCATTTTTTACACATAGTATGCAACAAATGTTATAATAAATATAACCACAGATGTGTCTTAGATATAGTCAGGAGATGGGACTGATGTAGTTCCATGATAAATCAAGCTGAATACATTTATATAAATCAAAATGACTTACATATAGACTGCTAAAACTTACCCTATAGAAAGCACTAGTCAGAGGGAGTAATGCTGCAGCAATGTTATATTCTTCTAAACTGGAACAATCCTTAAAGAAAACAAAGAGAAATGAGCATTATTAGGACTTTTATCAGAAATCACAAATATATGGAAACAAAAATCTATGATACATTATTTACTGTACTAAGGGGTCTTTAATTCTAATTGTCATTGACTTGCCTAGATAATTGTGAAAAAAGAGCTGGAAAAAAATACTGTCCTAAAGCACATTCTTTTGATGTAAAAATATATTTGAGAAAGATATTTTCATACACTATTGGTGAGTAGCTACTTTTACTTTGCCATTTATGTTCACAGCTGTGCAATTTGTCCAAAAATTTTTGGAGGGGGTTTAAATATATTTAATTATTGCATTTCACTGAACTAAAGATACACCTTTTCTCTCCACATTTTAACTTCTCTAAGACTGGGATGTATGTTATAATTGAAATGGTGTATTTTTTCTTAGTGTTACCTATGAAGAGTTTGCATGTAAAATTTTGTTATGGATCAGGCAAAAATATCAATGATGCCAAAACCCTTTGGGTGAAATGTTGGGGAATGGGAAAGTCAAGGAATCTCAGTGGGAATGTAAAATGGTACAGCCGCTAGGAAAATGGAGAGAGAGGAATGAGGAGAAGCAGCTAAAGACAGAAACCCGAGGAAGATATATGCTTATATAGAAGGAATAAAGGAAAATCAAGATGGGAAAGAAATTAGAAGAAAGCAATACTATAGATGCCAGGCTTCCCAAGTGGTACTAGTGGTAAAGAATCTACCTGCCAATGCAGGAGACGCAAGAGACACAGGTTCGATCCCTGGGTCAGAAGGATCCCCTGGAGTAGGAAATGGCACCCCACTCCAGTATTCTTGCCTGGAAAATTCCATGGGCAAAGGAGTTGCATGGGCTAGAGTGATGGGGCCACAAAGGGTCAGACACGACTGAGCACAATACTATAGATGTCAGGAGAAGAAATGACCAATGGTGTTGAAGGCTTCATGAAATTCAGTAAAATGAAGCATGAGAAAAAGCCAAGAAACTTGTGAATCAAAGAGGTTACTGGTGACACGATGAGGGTATAAGTGAGTAAAGGAAAACAAAGGCCCCCAGTGTAAATGCTCATAGCTGTAAAGGGGAGGAAGCTGAGGAAGAGTTATGACATCCAAATGGGTGGCTGAATGAATCTTGGGAGTACTGAGCCACATGAATACTTATATTCTATGTAATCCTTTGATTCTGTAAGAATTATAAGGGACCCACGCACACCAAGGAGGAAAATCCCAGGGAGAGAGAATTGAAAAAGAAAGGTCACTGGTAGAACAAGGTCTCTGAGATATGGCTGCTAATCAATGTGGCTCCCATTTCTAAGGGGGAAACATCTCATTTCCATAAAAAACAAACAGAATTTATATTAACCATCAGGATCCATGAATACATCAGCAAAGATAACGTATTAGGAGAGAGCAGCTTGGTTTTACAAGGAAGACTCAGGTTTATCTAAGAAGTTTCTATGAGGGCGGTGGGCAGTGTCCTTACTGTTGTGCAAACACTAGTTGTTGTTGTTCTTTTTTCAACTGGAGGATAATTACTTTACAATATGGTGATGGTTTCTGCCATGCATCAACATGAGCCATAGGCAAGCACATGTTCCCTTCCTCTTAAACCTCCCTCCCAGCTCCGTCCCTATCCCACCCCTCTAGGTTGTCACAGCTTTGGGTTTCCTGCATCATACAGCAAATTCCCACTGGCTCTCTATTTTACATATGGTAATGTATATGTTTCAATACTACTCTCTCAGGTCATCTCACTATCTTCCTCACCCAGAGTGACTGAAAGTCTATTCTTTATGTCTGTCTCCTTTGCTGCCCTGCAAATAAGAAGGCAGTCATTACTTTGGAATCACATTTATGTTTTTATTTTAAAATAAAGGCAGGCTGGGAAAATTGGATATCCAAATGAAAAATCAAACTAGACTTCTATCTTATACATACATAAAAATCAACTCAAACTGGATTAAAGACTTGAATACAAGACCTGAAGCAATAAAACTCTTAGGAGAAAACACAGGTGGTAAGTTCCTGGACATTATTCTTGGCAATCATGTTTTAGATGTGACACTTAAAGCAAAGGCAACAAAAGCAAATATAAACAAATGGTTGGGGACATGTGTACACCTGTGGCAGATTCATGTTGATGTATGGCAAAACCAATACAGTAAAGTAAAATAAAAATAAAATAAAATAAACAAATGGGGCTACATTGAACTAAAAAGTTTCTGCACATCAGAGAAAACCATCAACAAAATGAAAAGGCAACCTATGCAACAGGGGAGAATATTTGCAAATCATAAATCCAATAAAGGGTTCCTAGCCAAAATATTCAAGGACCTCATGCAACTCAAGAGCAAAAAAGACCAAATAACTAAATTAAAAAACAGGCAAAGTAACTGAACATTTTTTTCAAAGACACAGAAATGGCCAACAGGTACATGAAAAGGTACTCCATACTGTTAATAATCAGAGAAATGAAAATCAAAACCACAGTGAGCTGTAACTTCATTATTAGAATGGCTATTATGCAGAGTACATCGTGAGAAACACTGGGCTGGAGGAAGCACAAGCTGGAATCAAGATTGCCAGGAAAAATATCAAAAACCTCAGATATGCAGATGACACCACCTTTATGGCAGAAAGTGAAGAACTAAAGAGCTGCTTGATGAAGGTGAAAGAGGAGAGTGAAAAACTTGGGGTAAAGCTCAACATTCAGAAAACGAAGATCATGGCATCTGGTCCCATCACTTCATGGCAAATAGATGGGGAAACAATGGAAACAGTGGCTGACTGTATTTCTCTGGGCTCTAAAATCACTGCAGATGCTGACTGCAGCCATGAAATTAAAAGACGCTTACTCCTTAGAAGGAAAGTCACGACCAACCTAGACAGCATATTAAAAAGCAGAGACATTGTCAACAAAGGTCCGCTAGTCAAGGCTATGGTTTTTCCAGTGGTCATGTATGGATGTGACAGTTGGACTATAAAGAAAGCTGAGTGCCAAAGAACTGATGTTTTTGAAACATGGTGCTGGAGAAGACTCTTGAGAGTCCCTTGGACTGCAAGGAGATACAACCAGTTCATCCTAAAGGAGATCAGTCCTGGGTGTTCTTTGGTAGAACTGATTTTGAAGCTGAAACTCCAATATTTTGGCCACCTGCTGCGAAGAACTGACTCATTTGAAAAGACCCTGATGCTGGGAAACATTGAGGGCAGGAGGAGAAGCGGATGACAGAGGATGAGATGGCTGGATGGCATCACCAACTCGATGGACATGGGTTTGGGTGGACTCTGGGAGTTGGTGATGGACAGGGAGGCCCGGCGTGCTGTGGTTCATGGGGTTGCAAAGAGTTGGACATGACTGAGCGACTGAACTGAATTACCAAAAAGACAAGAAAAAATTGCTGAGGAGGAGGTAGAGAAAAGGGAATCCTTGCACACTGTTGGCAGGAAAGTATAAACTAGTACAGTCACTATGGAAAACAACTGGAGGTTCTTTAAGTAACTAAAAATAGAACTATCATATGACCCAAGAATCCCACTTCTGGGTATATATACAATGCAAAGAAAATCATCATCTTACAGAGAATTCTGTACTCCCATGTTCATTGCAGAATTATTCACAACACCCAAGGTGTGGAAGCAACCTAAGTATCCATCAAAGAATGAATGTATAAAGAACATGTAGTTTATATATGCAATATTATTCAGCCTTATAAAGAAAAAAATTCTGCCACTTGGAACAAACAACATGGATGAACATAGAGGGTATTATGGTTAAGTGAAATAAACCAGGCAAAGAAAGACAAATACTGCATGGTATCACTTATAGGTGTAGTCTTAAAAAAAAGGTAGAACTAAGAAAGAGCAGAATGGTGGTTGCCAGGGGCTGGGGTATGGGGGAAATGGAAAGATGCTGGTAAAAGAGTACATGTAAGATGAATAAGGTTTGAGAATCTAATGAGTGACTACAGTTGATAATACTATTATATAATTAAAATTTGCTAAGAAAGTAGAATTTAAGTATTCTCACCCTCCCCAGAAAGGTAAACCTTGCAAGGTGATGGATGTGTTAATTAATTCAATTGTGGGAATCCTTTTACAATGTATGGTATTTTAAATTATCATCATGGTGTGCACTTTAAATACATTACAAATTTATTTGCTGATTATACTTCAGTAAAACTGGAAAAAATACAGAGGCCATGTAGGAAAACACCACATCCTTTTCCTGTTCTGTCATCTCCATGGATTTTGTAATCCCAGAATATGGCAAAAAGTGTGAATCATGTTTTTTTTCCTAACTTATTCCTCATTCTCTTGCTGAGGACACTGTTATGTGCAAGAATGTCATCCCCTGTGTCCTAGCACATCTGAGTTTCTTTAACAGAAATGCCTTGCATGTTTCTGAAGACTGTCATGAGGCCCAAGGCAATAAAGTTCAACAGACTTGAGCTGTAATCTTCTCCTAAGGAAATGATTGGGATGCCAAGATGCCTTTTGACTTTGATTTCACAGCAGGGCTTCATTTGTAATGATGCTGTCCAAACTTTAAATGACAACAGCTGTGATATGAAGCCCCACACAGTCATTTATACAAATTTCCCACAAATTAAAAAAAATTAAACAATGGGGAATTTCAATCCATGACCAATTAGCAGGGAACAGGCAATCATAAAACATTTAGAAGCTATTTATTATCTTACAAAATGTTTACACATTGTAGTGCATGTCTCAAACCTGAGCGCCAGTCAAATGCTGATTGCAAAATATAAATATAAAATTCTTTGTAAATCACGTTAGAGACATTCTAAGTTAATTAGATTGAAAAATGGAAAAATTCTGAAACAAGAAGTACAATCACTGACATAGCAATAGCATTTTGGCATACTGCAGTTATCTGTTGGGGAATCAGTTCGTAAATACACATCCTGAAGTCCCCTGTGTTTTGGCCACATAATAGGAAAGTAGTTATAGGCATACCAGGCAGTTTATAAGCCTGCAAGGACTTGAATGCCTACACATGTTTCATTTTGAACTTTGCTATGTGGTTTACCTTTAATTTTCCTCCTACAATTGAAGAGTGAACCTTGCAATCTTAATTTCTCATTACCCTCAATTATTTCATATTTGGATTTGCATACCTTTGGAATTGTTATACCCAGCATTCCTGTTTTCATAAAACTTTGGAATCTCTCAAAAATGATATATGTAAACATTGCAAGAAAAAAATAAGGCCAAAAGGCATGATGTCTTACAAAACTTTTTGAGTTTGGATTAGACATAGCTCAGAAAAAAATTTTTTTTGAGTTGTCCAAAACACTGAGAACATTTGTATCTTCTACATAGAGACAAAAATTAAAACTACCAAAGCCAAAAATACCTCTGTATATCATATTACTCTCCTGCTCAAAAATGTCAGCTATGTTCTGACCATTATAGGATAATGAGCAAAGTCTTTTCCTAACCTTGTAAGACCTCTGTGGTGTGGACCAATCTCCACACTTAACCAACCATATGGCCCTCCAGTTATAAGCCACAGCTCTAGTCAGTCTGCTTTCTTTTGTCATCTTCTATTCCACATCACCAACTCAACAGACATGAATTTGAGCAAACTCCGGGAGATTGTGGAGGACAGAGGAGTCCATGGGGCCATAAAGAGTTGGACATGTCTGGATGACTGAACAACAACAAACAATTCCACATTATAACTACATCTAATCACATCTAATGCCTCTAGAATACCACATACAGTCACTATGGAAAACAACTGGAGGTTCTTTAAGTAACTAAAAATAGAACTATCATATGACCCAAGAATCCCACTTCTGGGTATATATACAATGCAAAGAAAATCATCATCTTACAGAGAATTCTGTACTCCCATGTTCATTGCAGAATTATTCACAACACCCAAGGTGTGGAAGCAACCTAAGTATCCATCAAAGAATGAATGTATAAAGAACATGCAGTTTATATATGCAATATTATTCAGCCTTATAAAGAAAAAAATTCTGCCACTTGGAACAAACAACATGGATGAACATAGAGGGTATTATGGTTAAGTGAAATAAACCAGGCAAAGAAAGACAAATACTGCATGGTATCACTTATAGGTGTAGTCTTAAAAAAAAGGTAGAACTAAGAAAGAGCAGAATGGTGGTTGCCAGGGGCTGGGGTATGGGGGAAATGGAAAGATGCTGGTAAAAGAGTACATGTAAGATGAATAAGGTTTGAGAATCTAATGAGTGACTACAGTTGATAATACTATTATATAATTAAAATTTGCTAAGAAAGTAGAATTTAAGTATTCTCACCCTCCCCAGAAAGGTAAACCTTGCAAGGTGATGGATGTGTTAATTAATTCAATTGTGGGAATCCTTTTACAATGTATGGTATTTTAAATTATCATCATGGTGTGCACTTTAAATACATTACAAATTTATTTGCTGATTATACTTCAGTAAAACTGGAAAAAATACAGAGGCCATGTAGGAAAACACCACATCCTTTTCCTGTTCTGTCATCTCCATGGATTTTGTAATCCCAGAATATGGCAAAAAGTGTGAATCATGTTTTTTTTCCTAACTTATTCCTCATTCTCTTGCTGAGGACACTGTTATGTGCAAGAATGTCATCCCCTGTGTCCTAGCACATCTGAGTTTCTTTAACAGAAATGCCTTGCATGTTTCTGAAGACTGTCATGAGGCCCAAGGCAATAAAGTTCAACAGACTTGAGCTGTAATCTTCTCCTAAGGAAATGATTGGGATGCCAAGATGCCTTTTGACTTTGATTTCACAGCAGGGCTTCATTTGTAATGATGCTGTCCAAACTTTAAATGACAACAGCTGTGATATGAAGCCCCACACAGTCATTTATACAAATTTCCCACAAATTAAAAAAAATTAAACAATGGGGAATTTCAATCCATGACCAATTAGCAGGGAACAGGCATCATAAAACATTTAGAAGCTATTTATTATCTTACAAAATGTTTACACATTGTAGTGCATGTCTCAAACCTGAGCGCCAGTCAAATGCTGATTGCAAAATATAAATATAAAATTCTTTGTAAATCACGTTAGAGACATTCTAAGTTAATTAGATTGAAAAATGGAAAAATTCTGAAACAAGAAGTACAATCACTGACATAGCAATAGCATTTTGGCATACTGCAGTTATCTGTTGGGGAATCAGTTCGTAAATACACATCCTGAAGTCCCCTGTGTTTTGGCCACATAATAGGAAAGTAGTTATAGGCATACCAGGCAGTTTATAAGCCTGCAAGGACTTGAATGCCTACACATGTTTCATTTTGAACTTTGCTATGTGGTTTACCTTTAATTTTCCTCCTACAATTGAAGAGTGAACCTTGCAATCTTAATTTCTCATTACCCTCAATTATTTCATATTTGGATTTGCATACCTTTGGAATTGTTATACCCAGCATTCCTGTTTTCATAAAACTTTGGAATCTCTCAAAAATGATATATGTAAACATTGCAAGAAAAAAATAAGGCCAAAAGGCATGATGTCTTACAAAACTTTTTGAGTTTGGATTAGACATAGCTCAGAAAAAAATTTTTTTTGAGTTGTCCAAAACACTGAGAACATTTGTATCTTCTACATAGAGACAAAAATTAAAACTACCAAAGCCAAAAATACCTCTGTATATCATATTACTCTCCTGCTCAAAAATGTCAGCTATGTTCTGACCATTATAGGATAATGAGCAAAGTCTTTTCCTAACCTTGTAAGACCTCTGTGGTGTGGACCAATCTCCACACTTAACCAACCATATGGCCCTCCAGTTATAAGCCACAGCTCTAGTCAGTCTGCTTTCTTTTGTCATCTTCTATTCCACATCACCAACTCAACAGACATGAATTTGAGCAAACTCCGGGAGATTGTGGAGGACAGAGGAGTCCATGGGGCCATAAAGAGTTGGACATGTCTGGATGACTGAACAACAACAACAATTCCACATTATAACTACATCTAATCACATCTAATGCCTCTAGAATACCACCCATGCCTTGCTTCATCATTTACACTCCTCCTCGTCGGCACCTCCACATGAATGCCCTCAGGTTTGTCCACCCTTTGCAGGTACAGGGTGTGCTTGCATGCTGTTGCTTCAGTTGTGTCTGACTCTCTGGACTCTATGGACTGTAGCCCACCAGGCTGTCTGTGGGATTCTCCAGGCAAGAATACTGAAGTGGGTTGCCATGCCCTCCTCCAGGGGATCTTCCCAGCCCAGGAATTGAACCTGGGTCTCCTGCATCTCCTGCATTGGCAAGCAGGTTATTTACCACCAGCACCACCTAGGAAGCCCTCCAAGTACAGTGCTAAGTACAAAATAAGCAGTGAGACTCTTGTTGTTTCAGCCTCAGCTTATATTTTAAGGCTCAATCAGCTACTAAAACCACTGAGAATGTATCACAATTTTGAATACTATGGTTATTTAATACGTACCATCAGTCCTTCTGAGACAGAAGATGAATGCTAGACTGGACAAATAGTATCAAGTCTTAAGTTTTTGAGTGAACAGTGCAAGTCTGCTTCAGTTTTATATGTCTGGAAACTAGGACAGTGCACCTGACATATAGTAATAATAGCCAATATTTATTAAGTGCTTACTAAGTATTAATAGCAAACATTTTCAGTTTGGATACACAGAAATTATTTCATTTAATTTTTACAACATCTCTAGGAGGTAGACACTAGAATTGGGTCCATTTTGTTTAGGAAGAAACTAGTTTCTAGAGGTTAAATAATTGTACAAACAACAGAGGAAGAATTCAAACCCAGCAGTCTCACTCCAGTATTTATGCTTAAAGCTCTATGTCCTGTTGCCTCTCAATGCAATAAAGTATAGAACTGAATATAAAAATGATATCTGTGAAACACATAATTCAGGCAAAAGAAGAAAATTTCCACTAATTATAATGTCCTCAAAAGAGGTTGAAACAATATTACAACTGTGAAAACCAACTGAAAATTTAAAATGTGACTGCTAAAATTAAAATGCAAAGGAAGTGCTGGAAGTTAATTTTTACCCCCCATAGTATCCATTTATTTCATCTCTGTCTTGATAATTTCTTTTAAAATTAAGAAATACAGATCTAAAATATGCCTAATAGGAGTGATAGAAATAGAGGACAAAGCAGGAAGAAGTAAAAGAAATAATAAAAAGAGTTTAGCCTTCATATGTTAAGAGTTCAGGAAGCATCAAACAAGAAAAATGAAAAAAAGTGTTTGGTAGAATGAATAAAATGTGGTATACTGATACAAAATACTACATAAAAGTGAAAATAAACTATAGTTATATCCAACATCATGGATTAATCTCCCAGACAAAATTTTGATCCAAAGAATCAAGGCAAAAGGAATAATCACCACCATTTCATCATCATCACCAAATTAGTCACTACTGAAACACACATCGAATTTAACACTGCTGTACTTTTTTTTTTTTTAACTTTTTATTTTGTATTGAGGTATAACCAAAGGACAGGGAAGCCTGTTGTGCTACAGTCTATGGGGTTGCACAGTCCAGACACAATTTAGCAATTGAAAAATAATAGCTAATTAACAAACAATGGTGTGTTAGTTTCAGGTGAATAGCAAAAGGACTCAGCCTTTCAAATACCTGTATCCATTCTCTGAAATACACTTTCATATTAACATTGGCCTCTACCTCTATTTACCCCATCAAACACAGCAATGTAAACATGTAAACAATATAGGATTTCATAAAGTCTACCAAAGCAATGTCAAAGAATTGCTTCTATCAGATCATACTGACAAAGGTAAATCTAACAAAATTAGATCAAGTGAAAAAAGAGATCACTGGTTAGGATGATTTTATGCTAAGTGTTTTAAAGAATAAGATTTTCTGTCAGAGGATTAAGAGAGTCCCTTAAGAACAATTATGAAGGCTTTAAATATTTTTTCAAAAAGGATCATCTTTGGGACAGTGCTGTAAACGCCAAATATAAAGTAAGTCATGAGGCAATTTTGTTGGAAAATAATTTTAAATACTTTTATCTCCCCCAAGGAAACTGAGATTCATACTTTGGTTCTAAAAATATCAGCACATGGTAAAAATAACCTAAATATTTGTTAAAACAGAATTTTATATTTCTTCTTTTAAATATAATATATCAAATGCTTCCCCCACTATTTGGTACGAAACTTTAGTTCCTATTTTAAATGGATTTACTGGTGGTAACAGTGAAAATTAGTTCCACTCTTAATGATTTAAAGGATGCAGGAGTGATGGTCTCTGTCATAGTTCTATTTAATTCTCCAGTCTTCTGTCTGCAGAAACCAGACAGATAAAAAAGTAGAAAAGTAGACTACAACAAATTCAACCATGAGGAAGCCCCCATGGCAGTTATACAATAAAGACATGTTGTCTTTGCTACTGCAGATTATGGTGGCAGGAATGTTGCATGTAGCCAATGATTTGGTGAATAAATTCTATCTCTATCACAGAGGAGGATCTGAAACAGTGTGTATTTACATGAAATGGACAATGGTAATTAAGTATTTACAATTTTGCCTCAGGGATATGTTAATTAAATCCCCCCCTCCCCATCCTAATTTAGTTGGCAGAAACTCGGACAGTAAATGTCACCTAGACCAATATGCTGATCTACTACATTGATGCACCATGCTAATCAGGCTGGATGGGCTAGAAGTGGCCACCATGTTGGAGATCTTGGTGAGACAAGCACTGCAGAAGATGGGAGATAAACACTGTAAAGGCTCTGGCCTGCTGGGACATCTCATTCAAAGAAAAAGGACGATTTGTTGCATCCTGTCTTTCTCATCATGAGGAAATGAGGAAGGAAGCACAAACCCTGGTAGGCCTCTTACGGCTATGATGAAAGCATACTGCACGTCTGGGACTCCTGTACAGGCTCACACCAGGTGACACAGAAAGCTGCCAGCTCTGGACAGAACTCTGAACTAGGACCCAGAACAAGAAAGGGCTCTGTAGCAGATCCAAGAATTAAGAAGCCCTGCTTACTACCACAATCAGTGACCCACTTAGAGAATTTGCACTTTCCACTGCTATAACTTTGAGCTGTACAAGGTTACAGATTCTATTCCTCAAAGGAGGGACAAATTTTACTAGGGGACAAAACAAGAATCTCATTAATCTGTAAACTACAGCTGTTGCCAAGGCACTGGCAGACAAGAGGAGCCATCATCTTGGCAAGAAAACCCCCAAAAAACTGAACCCGAATGCCAGGGAGGTAGGGCTAATGTCATACAGTGGGAGCAAGGAGGAATGTCTGGCACCCAGGTTAAGTCCTTGGGTACCTCTTGCTACTTCCTTGCTAAATTCTGATGGAAAATGAACCCGTGCAACAACTCTGGCCTGAGAAAGATGGGTGACCAGAGGCTAAGACCTCTCCAGGATGACGGTCTGAGTCATAAGAAGAGCGGTTAGCATCATCTGCATTCCTACCATCAGCTGCATCTGCAGGGGCTAATGCTTTCCCCACTTACCCTCTTCTCAGTTTCCCCCAGCAAGAAAGGCACACTAGAATTCTAGAGGAACTGCTGCTGAATACTGTTGTAGAAGTGGAGGTGAGCGGCACAAGGAATGAACATGACAATGCCTTATCCAAATACCCCTTCAAGGAAGGACTTGTTGCTGCCATGACTCGGCAATGCTGTCAACAGCCCTTTCTGAAGCAGTAAATATTCAATGACTGGTCAAGGTTTGTGTCCATACCCAGCTATTCTCACATAAGGTGGGACAACTCCAGCCCCAGAGCTCTGTGTTGGTTAGAATGAGACTAATCTTGAGCCCACAATGTTGCCTGACTGCTCCTTTTGCCCATTTGCCCATTTCTATTTTTTTCCCTTCCCTCCTACAGGTGTTAATCCAAAGATCACTCCCTAACAAACATCCTTTGAACTGAACTCTGCCTCAGAATCTGTTTCCAACCTGAAACAATTTCCTAATAAAATAGTAGTACACACATTGTTTTCTGGGGAACTCAGGCTAAGAGAGATATGTAGCTTGAAAAGATCTACTGGCTATAGGATAATGCTGCTGAAGCACCAATACTTTGGCCACCTGATGTGAAGAGCTGACTCATTAGAAAAGACCCTGATGCTAGGAAAGATTGAAGGCATGAGGAGAAGGAGACAACAGAGGACCAGATGGTTGGATGGCATCACTGACTAAAAGGACATGAGTTTGAGCAGGCTCTGGGAGACAGTGAAGGAAAGGGAGGCCTGGCGTGTTGCAGTCCATGGTGTCATAAAGAGTTGGACACGACTGAGTGACTGAACAACAACAGCCAGCTAAGAGAGATCTGTAGTTTGAAAAGATCACTGCTGGCTATAGGATGATGAATGCATTCAGGCAAGAACAAAAATGGATGGGGGAAGAATGTTCAGACGAATATTACAGCAGTCTAGGAGGGATGATGGTAGCTTTGATAGGGGTATCATAGGTGGAGGGAGAGGGAAGCGGATCGTGTCAAAAGGTTCCTATGGGGTGAAAATCAATATGACTTGGTGTTGAAGAAGATGGCATCAAAGAAGACTCTTAGGTTTCAGTTTGCATAACTGGATCAGTTGTGGTGCCATTTGCCAAGATTGGGAATGGTGAAAGAGAATCAGGTTTGAGAGTTGAGGGGTAAAGGAAATTCATCATCATGAGCTTAGTTTGTAAAGCTGACCGTCTTTGACACACGAAAATGGGATATCAGGCACCCAGCTGGACATAAAGATGAAGAGCTCAGAACAAAGGTCTGGAGTAGAAAATAAACTTTTAAGAGACATCAACATATAGGTAGTAGATTAAGTTGTACATGTGAAAAAGAGCATCCTTGAAGTAAGTATAGAATGAGACAAAAAAAAAAAAAGAAAGAATACAAAGCTTTAAAAATTAAAGGTCAAGTGGAGAAGGATGAGCTTTAAAAGACGGAAAAAGAATGGCCAGAAAGGTACAAAGATATGTAGAAAACATTTCATCATGGAGCTAAGGAAAGAGAGTGCTTCGGAAAGAAATTCTAGTTGATAAACTGCTTCCTCTATCTTCAAAGCAAGGGAAAGCTAGTGGATATAGCCATGAAGAGATAATATTAATATTTATATAGTTTACAGTTTCAAGGTAGCTACTATAACATATTTTTTGTTTGTTTTCCTATACTCCCACCCCTCCAAAGACCATACTTTAAATTCCTGTGACAAAAAAAGGAAATGAATTATAAATCTGTCTGATTTAGAACTAATAAATAAGTAAAACCTATAGAAAAGTGTTTTACATTAGAAAAGCCTTCATGTATTGATTATATCAGTGAGGTTATAAAGGAAAACAAACAGCTCTTTATAGCATTTTATTGTCTTGGCCGTGCTGTGTAGCTTGTGGGATCTTAGTTGTCTGACCAGGGGTCAAACACCTTGCATTGAAAGTATGGAGTCTTAACCACTGGACCGCCATGGAAGTCACTGTTTTTAGCATTTTAACTCATAGGTTATCATTATGTTGCCTTTGTAACATTAGCAAAAGATAAAATAATCAAATACTTATATAGCCAATTACTGGAAATAGTAATAATTGGAGACAATTTTCCTCATAATTTATATTATAAAAATAATGATAACATATGATTAGAAAAAATTTAAATAGCTCTTAGTTTCAGTAAGAATATTTTGGAATATCTTTGTAAAGAGTTAAAAATGGATACTGGGAAAAACTTTTAAGACTCATAAGCAGCATTATTTGGAGAAGGCAATGGCACCCCACTCCAGTACTCTTGCCTGGCAAATCCCATGGACAGAGGAGCCTGGTGGGCTGCAGTCCATGGGGTTGTTAAGAGTCGGACACGATTGAACAACTTCATTTTCACTCTTCACTTTCACACAGTGGAAAAGGAAATGGCAACCTACTCCAGTGTTCTTGCCTGGAGAATCCCAGGGACAGGGGAGCCTGATTGGCTGCCGTCTATGGAGTCGCAAAGTCGGACACAACTGAAGCGACTTAGCAGCAGCAGCAGCATTATTTATGAAAATCTTCTTGAAAGTCAAAATCAGATTCCATACAATGAATGAAATATGTAAAAATCAGACTCAACCACATCTAATCATCCTTAAAAATAAATAGGCAAGGAATTATCAATCCTATAGTTACATGTATTTTTGCTGAGGCACTGATAAGGAAACACTTAATGAAATGTAAAGTGTTACATAAGGTCAAGATAGTAGTAAATGAAAGCATTTCTGGGAATCCTAAGAAAACAATGTTTGCAAATCTGAGTTTATTTCTTAACAACAACAGAAAACTAGGCACTGGACAGAAAATCAACCCTCTCTAGATTGGCTTTGGCCTTTTGAACTTCCTACTCCCATTTTCACTGGCAAAGGTCACCACTTTCCACCTCTTACTTGCCAACCAAATGGATTATGTTTAGACATTTAATTTAACCTCTATACCATTTGTTAAGATTAAACACATATTTTATCTTTTTTAAAACACTACTTTCCTTTAAAAAACCCCACACACTTCCATTTCATTATAAAAGATCTAGGAAATGCAGGTTAAGTGGGGAAAAAAAACACCCCAAAATATCTTGTGATAAATCCCAGGACTGTTATACAACCAATGTAAAATTTTGGTGTCTGTATTTTCCAAATCACAAATTGTATATTTATTCATATAAATTAACTTTACTTCTATATAGTAATTTCAAACAATATCATTTAGTGAACATCTGTCATCTCATATAGATGTCAAATTAAAGAAACAAAGTTATATTTTTGTGACAAGAATTCAGGATTTACTCTCTTAAAAACTTTCAAATACAACAAACAGCTGTGTCAATTATACTCATCATATTGTACATTACATTCCTAGTACTTATAACTGGGATTTTGTATTTTTTGACTGTCTTCATTCAATTTCCCTTCCTCTGACCTTCCACCGCTGGTAAACACAAATCCACTTGTTCTTGACATATAATTGGCCTATAATAGTGTTAATTCCTGTTACACAACAGCAATTTGATATTTCTATACATTTCCAACTGAACACTAGGATAAGTTACACTATAAAACCAAAGATTTTATTACATAGTTATTAACTATATTTACCACACTGTACATTTCTTACTGTGACTTTTTTGTACATGGAAGTTTGTACCTCTTAATCTCTCTCATCTGTTTCTTACCCTGTTGTTTAGTCGCTAAGTCATGTTGAACTCTTTTGCAGTCTGCTAGGCTCCTCTGTCCATGGGATTTCCCAGGCAAGAATACTGGGGTGGGTTGCCATTTTCTTCTCCATGGGATCTTTCCAACCCTGGGATCAAAACTGCAGCTCCTTCCACATCTCTGGCATAATAGGCAAATTCTTTACTACTGAGCCACCGGGGAAGCCCACTTCTTACCATACCCTTCCCCCATAAATACACTGTAACTACCCCGCATTTTTCTCACCGCCCAATCCCTGGTTCAGGAAGATCCCCTGGAGAAGAGAATGGCAGGCAACCCACTCCAGTATTCTTGCAGGGAAAATTCCATGGGCAGACCATGGGGTTGCAAAGAGTCAGACATAGCTGAGCAACTTTCACTGCCCCTGCATTTACTGTTTTTGATTACACGTTTTACATTTTTTTGTTCTGTGTATTGCTTAAGTACTTATCATCAGTTCAGTTCAGTCGCGTCCGACTCTTTTCGACCCCATGAATCAGAGCACGCCAGGCCTCCCTGTCCATCACCAAGTCCCGGAGTTCACTCAGACTTGCATCCATCGAGTCAGTGATGCCATCCAGCCATCTCACCCTTGGTGGGCCCCTTCTTCTCCTGCCCCCATGGATAGATGATTTTACTACTTTTGCTTTTAAACTTACTACTGTCTTTATACATGGCTTTGTTTTACTACTTTTACTGTATATTTGCCTTTACCAATTAGATTTTTCTTTTTGTAATTTTCATGTTACTAGCTGTGACCTTTACTTTTTCACCTAGAAGTTGTCCCTTTAAGACTTCTTGTAAAGCTAGTTTGGTGGTTTTGAACTCTTTTTGAGCTTTTGTTTACACACCTTTTGATTTCTCCATCAAACTTGAATGAAAGCCTTGCTGGGTAGAATATTCTTGTTGCAGATTTTTCCCTTTCATCACTTTATATCATGCTATTCCTTTTTGGCCTCAGAGGCTGGATCCTGGGGTAGCTGCCTGAGTGATACGAGGTGTCTAAGAGCTGGTGCTGGCCTGCTGATGGGTAGGGCCAAGGCCCAGGGGCTCGTGCTTGCTGATTAGTAGGTGGAGCTGGGTCCCAGGGTCTGTAACTGCAGGGCCCTGGGGGATCCCAGGGCTAGTGATGGAAAACTGGTATGTGGGGTCAGGTCCGGGGCTCCCTGGTCGACAGGGTCACATTCCAGGGTGGCTATGGGCTGGGTCCTGGTGCTAATAAGCTACAGAGAAGAAGATTCCAAAATGGCACTTGCCAGCACTAGTCTCCACGTGGTAGAACAGCTCTCAAAATGGTTGCTGCTAGTGTCTATGTCTCCAAGGTAAGCTCAACTTGCTTCCTGCCTTGCTGGGAGGCTCTCCAAGATCAGCAAGTGGGTCCAACCCAGGCTCCTTTCAAATTACTGCTTCGACCTTGGGTACTGGAGCATGTGAGATTTCACGTGCACCCTTGACGAGTCTCTCTTTCTCACAGCCCTCTGGCCTCCAGAAAGTAAGCCCTGCTGGCTTTAATTAAAGTCAGACATTCTGGGGGCTCATCTTCCCAGTGCAGGAGTCCAGGGATGGGGAGCTTGGACCACTCACTCCTTGGGGAGAACCCTGGTAATTGTAATCATCCTCCCTTTTGTGGGCTGCCCACCTGGTGGTATGGGTCATGACTGTATTCAGTCTCTCCCTACTACCTGATTTGCTGTTGATCCGTCTTTAAAACTTCAGTTATAGAAAATCTTTTCTGTTAGTCTTCCAATCTTTCTCATCAATAGTTACTCTGTAAGTAGCCGTAATTTTGGTGTGCCCACGGGAAGAGGTGAATTCAGAGTCTTCCTACTCTACCACCGTGGGCTGCATTTTCTAGTCACTTCATTCTTAATTTCCTACCTTGGCCTCCATGACCCCATTTTTCTCCTCTATGCCTTTTCTTATGGATCTTTCATCTCAATGTCTTAGTTTTTATTATTCTCCCCACTCCTTAAGTGTCAGTATTTCTAATGTATTTATTTTTTCATCCTTAGATCTCATCTCTTTTACTGCCAATTTTCCTTAGGCTGGCTCAACCATTTCTGTGAGATACAATGCCACTGTATTTCTAGCACAGGCAACTCTCCTCAGCTCCAGCAGACGGGGCTCTTTTGATCTGTTGTAAAGACCTCAAATTTAATATATCTTAAACTGAATTATCTCCACCTCTCAAACCCACCTTCAAGCCTGATACTCTTCCATATTAACTTGGTAAAAAGGACAAGCTATTCAGTCAATTAGCCAGGAACCTTTGTATAACGCCATACCCTCACATTCAATCAGATATCAAGATGATGCTTCCAATGTGATCCTGCTTCTATCTATCTATTCAACAAATATCTTCAGTTGAACTAGTTACATTGTGCCAGGGGCTCTACATTAAACAGTTATACAATCATCGTCCTCTTGAACTTGAATCAATTAAGTTAGTTCTGTCTTCATCACATTTTTATCATTTGTTTCTTTCTTCATATTTACTATCCTTAATTGGACTTTCACCACAGATATAATCTCTTTACTCCAACCAACTTCTGAGCCTTTGGAGAGTTCTGTAGTATAAATCAGATTGCTTCTCTGCTTTCCTCTGTCTTCCTAATTTTACTTTTCTCATGTCCATTAAATCATTTAACTCTTGCTTTCTTTTAAAATTTTTGTGCTAACATTTCTTTAGCTGTTTTCTCTGTGCTTGTTGATTTCTGTTTATCTTTAAAAAATTTCTATACTATCATTTCTAGTTGAGTTTCAGAAGGAAAATGGAAGTAAATGTGTGGAGGTAAGTGACCAGGAGCCCCAAGTTAGGTCATTCTAGAGTTTATAATTTCTGGAAGTTTCTTTATGCTACCACTGTTAGAATATTTTAATATATTTTCCTTTACATTTCCTAGCTATGTGATTTTTCAGCAAGAGAATTCAAAACAGCCTCTTCATTAAAAAAAATTTATTATTGTCTTACACAGTCATCTAGTCACTGAAGAAATAGGAAATAAAATTTAGTAAGTAGACCAGTGTATTAGGATAGAAAACAACCATGTATAATTCATTAGGCAACACTGCAAATATTAGTGACACATACCTTGGGCCTTAAATCTCAAGCAGAAATTAAGTCTAGTTTTTTTCATTTTGGAACACTCAAGTCTACCTGTCAAGTAACTGGGATGATGGACTATTAGAAAATTCTCTTTCAGGTCTTAATTAAGCATTTTAAAGAACTATGTATCTTTCTTCTACAAAACTTTTGGAATGAACACAAACACACACCCACGCACAGAGCCATGGTATTTTTGAAAGGAAGTGAGAGCCTTGAAACTGAACAATCAATCAAATATTTACCTAATTCCTACTACTTTTTTCAGGAAAACCACACCAATGGCCAGAATTCTCTGGAAAAAAAAATCAAGCTTTTTTCTTTCTGAGTGTATCTTTCCTAAATAACACACAAACATACAATATAGGATTCACTAGCTGAGAAAAGGCAGTAAGGGCTGTAGAAACTGTAAAGGTGCTTTCTGTCTTTTAAAATTTTGTGCAAGGTTACTGGAAAAAAGAGAGGATCCTTGTTGGAGAAGACTCATCAGGAATATATACATTAAAGAAAAGACAGGCACAATTGGGATGTAGAAAGAATATATTCTAAGTTGGGAAACTAACCTTTGGACAGGAGTAGAGGGATAAAGGTACAAGGGGGAAAGGCAAAGGTAGGAAAAGCTCTTGATATAGAAAAAAGCTATCAGTTTTGTGTCATTTATGAGACCCACTATAGACATCTGGGCACTAATATAAGCACATATGTTCCTTCATAGGTACCTAATCTGTCTTTCAGAGCATGCACATAAGGGAATTTTGTGATCAGGTAACAGATTAGACTCTTTTCCATTAGATAAGGTTTTCATTTCTTTATATGTGAAAAAAAGAAACCATCTAAGATTTCCTTATGATTTGCCTTTTGCTCCATGAGATTTTAGTGTTGTGTAGTAAAGTTGTCCCTCAAGCACTGCTTTCAAAAGGCTGGCTCGAGAAGGAGGCTGATTTTCTGAAATGCTACTGACTGGCTGGTAAAGAGTGAGTTTGGCTGTGGTGCCCAGTTCCTTTATTTCAGAATGACTAGGTGTCAGATCAGTGGTACCCCAGTTAGGGAAGCAGGAAGTGGAGACAGGCCTTATTTTTAATGTTTTGGTGTTTTGTCAGGTCTCCACATTGCTCCTTTCCTTAATCTTCCCGCTCACTGTGCACACTGCCATGCTTCTTTCCTTCTCTTCTTCAGCTTGCCTCTCTTCTCTTCTTAGTCTATTTGGCTACAACAGCATTTCAGAAAATGAGTTTCCTGGACTAGCAGTAGTAGTATGATCTGGGACCCTGTTAAACACACAAATACGCAGGCTCTACTTCCAGCCCACTTGAATTAGCAATCTTGGTATGGGGATCAGCATTCTGTGTATTAACAACCTCTTCAGTTATTCCAATACATGCTAAACTTTGAGAAATTCTGGCTTACAATGTACCAGTACTGTCTCTTCTGATTCAACTTTGTACCATTCTAGAAAAATAGGGTTATATCTGACTTTAGATTTAGGTGAAAGTGTGAAGTATTTTGTGTTATTCGATTTACTCTACATTTGCTTAAAGTAACAGCCACCAAATTCTTTAGACTAAAATCCACATGTTGAGAAGCAGTAAGTTTGTGTTATTTGGTTTGTACTTACATGTTTTCATTTTTTCAACTAACACATATGATCCCTATGTGACACTGTTTAGAAGGTAGTGGAACCAGCAGACAGGCCTAACAAGAGCTAATGAAAATCAGTGTGTTCAACATGCCACAGGAGAAGCAAGAAAAGCTGTTAGGGAAGCACAGAGGAGGGAGTGATTCCACCAGAGCAATCAGAAAAGGCTTAATGAATAAGCATCTGAGCTGAACTGAAAGATGAACAAGCTCTCTGGATTAATGTCTCTTCTTTCACATCTCTAATGTTTTCCTTTTATGCCAGATAATGGCTATTTTGCATATGGTTTTAGATGTATTGATTTAAATACATATAAAGAATAAACATGATTATATATATATATATATATATATATATATATTCTGCATTGGAAATGAGGCCCAGTGATTTTAAGAAAAGCATTATGTTTTGCCTCAAGAGAAGTTTTCCAATATTGGGCTACTTCATTTAAGTGAATTTTAAAATTTCCTTTAAATAAATCTAAAGAAATGTCATTATGGTCATGGACCAAAAACTTTCTATCATTTTAAAGACTATGTGTAACATATTGGAAAATCACAGAACTGAACAACATTAAGACCATATGTTTATTCTCAGTATTTACTTCACCTCTCTGGACCTTCATTTCTTCATCTAAAAAAACTGGTACTCAATAATCTCTAAGGACCTTTTTTTGCTTCTT